>BQNB010043730.1:3440-45330 GCA_026074375.1 Tanacetum coccineum | reverse complement strand
CACCAACATTATTGTTGACGTTTTTGCATGTATTTTCTCAGGTTATTATATTGCTAGATGTGCATTGGGAGCATTCGAGTCGTGTGGATATCAAAACTTTAAAGACTTGGTTTTTCTTCACATTCGACGACTATTTATTATTAAAATATACAAAGAAGTCATGTTTAAAATCTTGTAAGTTTTGTTAAAAAGAAATTTTTAGGACTTGAATTTACTCTGATTTATTTAAATCGAATGCGACATTTTATTAAACGTCTCTTTTGAGGTCGTTTTTTGTAACTTGTATTTATACTATGAAGTAGCACCCCAAAGTGGTATTCTGATGTGTTGTGACTTTATAAGGGTGTTACACTTCCACCGACTCGACAAGTGGAATTCCAAATTGATTTGATGCCTGGTGCTGCACCTGTAGCACGAGCACCGTATCGAATGGCTCCTTCCGAAATGAAAGAATTGTCGGAGCAACTGCAAGAACTGTCCGACAAGGGCTTTATAAGACCCAGTTCCTCACCTTGGGGAGCTCCGGTCTTGTTTGTCAAAAAGAAGGACGAATCATTCTGGATGTGCATCGACTACCGAGAATTGAATAAACTGACAGTGAAGAATCGTTATCCTCTCCCAAGGATTGATGATTTGTTTGATCAACTATAAGGATTAAGTATTTACTCGAAGATAGACTTACGGTCGGGTTATCATCAGCTTAGAGTGCGAGAAGAGGATATTCCGAAGACAGCATTTAGGACTCGGTATGGACATTACGAATTCCAAGTGATGCCATTTGGTTTGATAAATGCACTTGTGGTATTCATGGACCTCATGAACCGAGTGTACAAACCATACTTGGATAAGTTTGTAATTGTCTTTATCGATGATATACTCATTTATTCAAAGAACAAGAAAGAGCATGAAGAACACATTAAGGCAATTCTAGAACTGCTTACGAAAGAGGAGTTATATGCCAAGTTTTCAAAATGTGAATTTTGGATTCCTAAGGTACAATTTCTTGGTCACGTGATAAACTGTCAAGGCATTCACTTGGATCCTGCCAAGATAGAATCTATTAAAGATTGGGCGCCTCCTAAAACACCAACGGAGATTCATCAATTTTTAGGTCTTGCCGGTTATTATCGGAGATTCATAGAAGGGTTCTCAAAGATTGCTAAGCCAATGACCAAACTTACCCAGAAGAAAGTCACCTTCGAATGGGGTGATAAGCAGGAAGAAGCTTTTCAAACGTTGAAAACTAAGTTGTGTAGTGCACCTATCTTAGCTCTCCCTCAAGGAGCTGAGAACTTTATTGTTTATTACGATGCGTCACATAGAGGATTGGATGCAATATTGATGCAAAACGAGAAGGTGATTGCTTATGCATCACGTCAGTTGAAGATCCATGAGAAAAATTATACTACTCATAATTTGGAACTTGGTGCAGTGGTGTTTGCTCTAAAAATTTAGAGACACTACTTGTACAAAACCAAATGTACGGTGTTCACGGATCATAAGAGCTTACAACACATACTTGACCAAAAGGAGTTGAATATGAGGCAACGTCGTTGGTTAGAGTTGCTCAGTGATTACGATTGTGAGATTCATTATCACCCGGGGAAAGCAAATGTTGTGGCTGATGCTTTGAGCAGGAAAGAGCGAAGTAAACCATTAAGAGTGCGAGCCTTAGTTATGACTATTGGCTTGGATCTTCCCAAACAAATCTTGAATGCTCAGACCGAGGCACAGAAACCAGAAAATCTCAAGAACGAAGACGTAGGAGGTATGATCAGGAGGGATCTACCAAAGGAGAGGTTGGAACCCCATGCGGACAGAACCCTATGCTTAAATGGTAGGAGTTGGTTGCCATGTTATGGAGATTTAAGGACCGTGATCATGCACGAGTCCCACAAATCAAAATACTCTGTCCATCCAGGTTCGGACAAAATGTATCAAGACATGAAAAAGCTATATTGGTGGCCCAATATGAAGGCCGACATCGCCACCTATGTTAGCAAATGTCTGACGTGTGCCAAGGTTAAAGCCGAACATCAAAGACCATCAGGATTGTTGGTACAACCCAAGATACCTGAATGGAAGTGGGACAATATCACCATGGATTTTGTCACCAAGCTTCCTAAGTCACCGCAAGGTCATGACACTATTTGGGTGATTGTAGACCGACTCACTAAATCTGCAATATTTATGCCAATGAGAGAAACTGACTCTATGGAGAAGCTGGCAAGGTTGTACATAAAGGAGGTAGTTGCAAGGCATGGGATACTTGTCTCAATGATCTGTGACCGTGACCCTAGGTTCGCATCACATTTTTGGAGATCACTTCATAAGGCTTTGGGTACTAGTTTGGATATGAGTGCTGCGTACCATCCAGATTCTGATGGACAAAGCGAGAGAACCATCCAAACTCTTGAGGATATGCTACGTGCTTGCGTGATCGACTTTGGAAATGGTTGGATTAATCATTTTCCATTAGTCGAGTTTTCATACAACAACAGTTATCACGCTAGCATCAAGGCAGCACCGTTTGAGGCACTGTACGGTCGGAAGTGTCATTGACCTGTTTGTTGGGTCGAGGTCGGAGAAGCTTAACTCACCGGTCCAGATTTAATTCAAGAAACGACCGAGAAAATCATTCAGATCAAGCAAAGGATTCAAGCTATGCGTGACTGACAAAAGAGTTACGCCGACTTAAAGCGTAAGCCGATGGAGTTCCAAGTTGGGGATAGGGTTATGCTCAAGGTTTCACCTCGGAAAGGGGTCGTATGTTTTGGCAAACGGGGGAAGTTAAACCCTCGATATGTTGGACCTTTCAAGGTGTTGAAAAAGATTAGATCCGTTGCATACAAGCTTGAACTCCCTCAAGAATTGAGCAGGGTTCACAATACATTTCATGTATCCAACTTGAAGAAATGTTATTCCGACGAACCATTAGCTGTTCCATTAGAAGGACTACATGTTCATGATAAACTCCAATTTGTGGAAGAGCCCATTGAAATTATGGAACGGGAGATCAAACGATTAAAGCAAAGCCGTATACCACTCGTTAAGGTTCACTGGAACTCTAGGAGAGGTCCCGAGTTCACATGGGAACGTGAAAATTTATTCAAAAAGAAATACCCACATCTCTTCACAAATCGAGCGTCTTCATCCACTACAATGTCTTAAGCCTTGAGGACAAGGCTCATCTAACCGAGGGAGACTATAACACCCTCAGGTCATATTACGACTCCGTACTTACATCATTTTAAATTTGCTTTACTAGTTCGTTTTAGACTTTACCATAATTCGCATAGCTAACCATTTAAATAACATTAGTTATATCACGTGAGCTCAAAAACTCAACGTTTGCTGGAAATATGTCAAATAAACTCATTTAAGACTTTACATGATCCCATCACATTCATTATTTACCCTAGTTCACGACAAGAAAATGTACAATTCTTAGTTATTTTCCCTTGATGCAATGGAAACACTTGCACAATAAAACTAACATAGGAATCAATAAACCTTCCTGGAGCCTAGAAAGAAATTCGTGTATGGCATTGTGCATGTGTTAAATAAGTAAGAGCTCAACCTACGATAAAAAAATACAAGTAAATCCCATGCTTTAACTTTATCAGATATACACATTATATTCCTAAATTAACCCTATTACCCAACGAATAAAAGCCCAATTCCCTTTTCTCTCAAACCCACGGATACTTGTGATATATAGCTGCTACTTTCATTGGTTTTGCCAACACATCCTAAACATTTCCTACCTTTTAATTCCTGTACATTGACCATGCTTAATTCAAGAAATAACTTGCCATGAAAGGCTTAACAAAAGAATGTGACTAAAAAGGAAACATTATGCATTTATACTCTTGTGTCTATAAGAAGAACTTGAGACAAGGTTGAGATTATCACAAATCTACACAGCAACTCAAATCACAATTTTCACATGGTCTTTCCTCTTGTTCACTGAATTCGGCCTACACACACACAATCCTCACCTTTCCTTTTCTCCGTTAAACCCTAAAAACTCTAGAAACCCTAATACCAAAGTCGTCTATTGGCTTCTCTTCTTTTGGGTCTACGAATAAACAAGCAGAAAGGAGTGATTGTTGGTGTTCATAAGTTGGTCAGAAGGGACAACTTATAGTAGAGGGGTTTAACTTTGGAAGTGGGTTGTGTCACGAAGGGTTTTAAAACACGAGTTAGGGTTTTCATTTGGTTAGACCTTTCAACTCAGCCGAATAATTGTGAGTCTCACATTTATAATTTTTTGTCATTTGTTTAAATGCATTCTTGTTGCTTAGGTATTTAGTGCTTGAGAAATTTAAGTCCTTAAAGCTATAAAGAATGAAAGTCGAATCTTTTGTATTCTTTCCGTTAAAAGTCGAACAACCTTAAACCCTTATAAAATTTGGGCAAGTAACTAAAAGAGGATATAGACCATAACTAAGTTAGGGTGGTAAGTTAGATAAACTCCGCCGTGTGTAGTTTAGACCCATTAGCTAGCAAGGAAAAAATCGCATATTATGTACTTGTAAAACGCAGCCACTATGTTAACTTTAGGCACGTTGCTCGACCCCCAAAACACGAAGCATATAGGAACGACTTAATTACTTCAAAAAATAGGACGGTTCGTGATCATTTTGCCCCTGAAATTACTAAAATTCGTTTTGAAAATAAAAAGATATAAGGACCCAAAGTTAGTACTGCTGTCACGCAGTTAATACTGCTGACAGACAGTTCGACACCCCTTACTTTAAGCCTTGTTTCGACACACATAACGACCTTTGCCCCCAAACCTTATAAAAGGTAAATTATAAACGGCCCGGCCTAGTTTTCAAGGGTACTTTTACCTTACTCTAAGATCGAGTAGCAAATATACAAATTAAGACCAAAATACTGTCCACGCAATCAGCACATGCTGAAAAATAAGGCCCCTTTTATTTTCTAAGTCTGGAAGACTGCCTTGCAACCCACGCGTGTTTAGCCCCATTTTTAACAACCTAAACGAAGTTTTGAGATTAAGCTTACTTAACGAATATTGTAGACAACCCATCTGAAATTTCAAATATGTTTTTAGTTTCCCATATCATTAATTAACGAACCCGTAAACTAGTCATAAAACTCTAAGACGACTTATGATAAAACTTAGTAATTTATAAGTTTAATTTAAAAGGAAAACGTCAGTGCTTCATCTAATTATTTAACGCACTTAGAGACCAAACCAAGGACTGATCTAAACTAATAATTTAAAGTATAGACGACCTAGTTTATAAAAAGTCCAAAGTAATAAATTATATACTTACGGTTTGACCACGTTGACCTGATAAAGTTGACTATTTTAAAATGAGAAACTCGCTTTTCAATATCATTAATTCAAGTATATTCAAGCACACACTAGGGACAAGATTGCAAGTATTTATATTATTATTTTTCCGTTTAGTGAATATGTATTATTTATTCATAGGTTGCGGATAAAGCTTTTTTCATCGTTTATCGTGCTACTGCCTTGCTTCTACATTATCATTACTAAAAGTGAGTTCATAGCCCCATGTTTTACTATATCAATGATTTACAACTTTTAGGGTGAGAAACATACTTTGTTTTTACAAATTGGACATAAGTGTACATTTTACCATGATTACGTGTTTGCCTAAGTAGCGATAACCCTTTGAGCACATTATCATGAACTGCCAATTACTTTGTGTGAGCGCGAATGTTATAAATAGATCTATTGGGGTTGACATCCCCATCCGCGTGAGTAGCTCTCACTAGTGTCATGGAGTGAACCAAGGGATGTATACCATGTCAGATTCGGATGTTGCGGGTTAGAACATCATCACGGGCAATGTGGCAATATTTATATTACATTCATACATGTCGAGCTTCGGTGTCATAAGCTTAGGGAAACGTAATTACATTTGTGATGTTTGCATATGTTGCATTATCATACACTTGAAATCTTACGGTCCAACATTTCATTTACATAAACTTATGAATTTACCAACTTTATGTTGACATTTTAAGCATGTTTTTCTTAGGTCAATGATGCATGAGGTGCATAAGATACATTGGGATAGTGTTTTGGGTGTCATGCATAAAGATTTGGAGTCATTATATTTCGGGACGATTGTTATGATCTAGAATCTTTATTTCAAATGTTGAACTATTTAAGCCTTCATGCTTTGTATCAAACAATTTCAATAAATCCAATGTATCGTATTTTAAATGACTCTTTTTGAGGTCGTTCTCATATCTTGTGCTATTGATCTGTAATGTATCGCTCCCGGATACTCATTATTCCGCTGCGACCCAATTTGGGGGTGTTACAGGGTTACAGTCTTAAGTAACTGTAAGCCATTGTCATGAGCTCAAAACTTTTGAATGTTTTGGTTAATTAGCTCAAGACCTGAGAAAATTTGACTTTCTCGTTGACAGGATAGGTTATCTTTAAAGATATACTTTCCTTACAATTAGGTCCGAGTTATGTACTGATTTGTACATAAGTCATTGAGAAAATTAGAAATGACATGTTTTAAAACGTTTGAACTCTTGCTCGAACTTCATTTACACACCTGTGTCAATGTTAATCGACATTTCTAGGTACGTAAATGTTATCGATTCTAAGAGACATGTCGAGAAGATTCTTTTTGGTATTTTCAAAATTTTCTAATTTTATATTTTTGTTTTATGAATTTTTTATTTTTGTATTTGATTTTCTTGGTTTTATATTTTTGTATTTTCTTTTTCGAAAATATTTAAAAATCAATTTTTGATGTATATCAAGCAGATTCGTTTGCCAGAACCTCCAGTTCTTTTGGAGTCAAACATCTCATACCGAGTCGTCTGACAAGGTACTTAAACCTATCGTCAGGTAAGGCTTTAGTAAATAGGTCAGCTAACTGGTATTCAGTTCTGACAAAGAATAATTCAACTATACTGTTTTCAACCTGTTCCTTTATGAAGTGATACCTGACATTAATTTGCTTCATACGGGAATGCTGGACTGGATTACACGAAATGCCTATGGCTTCTTGTGAGTTACAATACATAGGTATTTTATTAAAGTGAAAGCCATAATCTGTGAGCTGAGTTCTCAACCAAAGAACTTGAGCACAATACACAGATAGAGACATATACTCGGCTTTTGCTATAGACATAGAAGTGCAGTCCTACTTCTTGGACGACCAGCTGATTAGCTTATCACCTCCTAGAAATTATATGCCACCTGATGTGCTTTTACGTGAATCTAGACAGCCCGCGTGATCTGAATATAAAAAAGCAGTTAGTTTGAAACTGTTGTCCTTCGGATACCAAAGTCCCATATTAATGGTATTCTTAAAGTACCGAAAGATCCGTTTAACCTCCTTGAGGTGCTTTTCAGTTGGTCTCGCTTGATAATGAGCACAATAACATGTTGCATGTATAATATTTGGTCTACTTGCTGTTAAGTACATGAGTGCCCCGACTATGCTACGATATTTCATTTGGTCTTTGGGTGTTCCACTCAAGTCAGCATCTAGGGGTTTAGTAGCCATTGGAGTACCAATGCTATCACATGAGGTCATACCATGCTTTTTAAGTATCTCTTGAGCATACTTAGCTTGGTTAATAAAGATACCACGTTGGGATTGGTGAATCTAAATTCCTAGAAAGAATTTTAGCTCCCCCACCATAGACATTTCAAATTTGCTGTGCATTAATTTTTCAAACTTTTTGGAAAGTTTTGGGTTCCTGGAACCAAAAATAATATCATCAACGTAAATTTGCACTAGCAATATGTCTTCCCCTTTTTAGTAATGAACAGAGTTGGATCAATAGAACCTTTGAAAAATCTTGTGGATACCAGGAAGTTGAAGATTTCATCGTACCACACTCTTGGAGCTTGCTTGAGTCCATACAATGCCTTTTTGAGATGGTAGACTTTGTCAGGATGATGTGGGTCTACGAACCTATCTGGCTGGTTGACGTACACTTCTTCCTTCAGATATCCGTTAAGAAATGCTGTCTTGACGTCCATCTGGTATACTGGAAATGATTTGTGTACATCATACACAACGAATAACCAGACAGCTTCCAATCGAGCGATTGGTGCAAATGACTCTTTAAAATCAATTCCTTCCTTTTGACCGTATCCTTTAGCTACAAGACAAGCTTTGTTGCGTATTACAGTATTCTCTTCATCACGTTTGTTTTTCCAGATCCACTTCATGTTAATGACATTTTTACATAATGGTCTGTTGACTAGTCTCCATACATCTAGTCGTTCAAACTCGTGAATTTCTTCCTGCATCACTTTAATCCATGCAGAATCAGCCATGGCTTCTTTGATGTTCTTTGGTTCGGTTCGACTTGCGGTGAGTATGAACATATACATCTCGCCGTCTGTTTCTAGCTGACGTCTTGTTCTAATTGATTGAGAAGGATTTCTAATGACTTGTTCTAACGAATGATCTTTTTTCTAACGATGTTCAGAAGGATGTCGTTGATAGAATGTATGCATGTTTGACGAATCAACATATCAACAAGATGTCTCCCTTTGTTCATGTTCTGGTGTACTGAAGATGTTGATAAATTCGTCTTCGTCAACTTGTACATTTTCTTTATGAGTTTGTGCTTGATTAATGTTCTTAGTAGCAGTGACAGTCGGTGCTTGAGTTGGTGCTTGACTTGTAGTTTCAGGTGTTGTGTGAATATTCAATGGAGGTGTATCTACAGCAACGGTTGTTGAAGTAGATAGAGTTGTGTTTTGTTGTTGACGTTGATTAGGTGCATCAGTAGCATGTACAATGGTAGACTTTGACACAAATGAAGTAGTTCCATTGAGTAATTCATTGAACATCAGACTAAATAGCAAATCCAAGTCATTTAACGTTGTTACTGTCTTAGCTTCATGATAAACATTTTCTTGACTTTGGGGATTGGGACTTAAACTCTCTTGTTCAAGAGCCATTGTCGGACATTGTGGAACGAGGTCAGAACTGACGTGATCTGATGCCATATGAGGTAATTCGTCAAAGTTAACATGAATGGTTTCAACTATCACTTTTGTTCTCTTGTTATATACCTTGTAAGCTCTTGACTGTGTAGAATAACCTACAAAAAGACATGTATTACCTTTTTCTTTCATCTTGTCAATATTTTCACCATCTCTGACAATGTAACATAAATAACCAAATATGTGAAAGATATTTACATACGGTTTTTTGGCCTTTGATGATGTAGTAAGGAGTTTTCTCATGTCGAGGAATTACGAGTGAACAGTTTTGAGTAAAACATGTTGTGGCAATTGCTTCAGCCCAAAAGAACAAAGAAACTTTAGCGACGCTTAGCATTGTTCGAGCAGCCTCAATAAGTACGGTTTCGTCTTTTGACAACGCCGTTCTGTTCTGGTGTTCGAGCAGTTGACGTTTGGTGTTCAATATCTTCTCGAGAAAAGTATGCATGAAGAGTTTTATTCAAGAATTATGTACCTTTGTCCGCTCAAACTGTTCTTACTTGAGCATGAAGACCTCGTTGAACAAGTTTGAGGAAATCGATGAGAACTTCAGGTGTTTTGTCTTTGGATCTCAAGAAGTGAGTCCAAGTATATCTTGAATAGACATCAACAATTACCAGCACATATTTCTTACCATTAAAGCTTTATGCCCTCATAGGACCACATAAGTCCATGTGTAGAATTTGTAACCATCTTTTGGAGCTTGGGGTAGTTTTGGTCTTGAAGGACTTACGTTTTGCTTTCCCCAACTCACAAGAAGAACAAAGATGATATTTGATAAACTTCAATTTGGGAAGGCCGGTCACAATATCATACTTCAAAAGCAAGTTAATGGTATCAAAGTTCAGGTGTGAGAGACGACGATGCCATAACCATGCTTGAGACGATGAAGCTTTAGCCATTAAGCAAATTAGATTGGGAGTGAATGTGTCTTGAAGAGTGATGGAATAAAGATCTGTGCCACGAGAACCTGTGAGAAGATCATTTCCCTTCAAATCACGGATGTAACATGTAGACTTTTGAAAAGCAACTTCCAAATCCGCATCACAGAATTGACCAACAGAGAATAAATTGTGATTCAGTCCTTCGACGTAATAAACCCTTTTGATAGTGACATTTCCTTGAACCAGATCTCTATAACCAAGAATCGGTGCAATTTGATCAGTTCCAAACTTCACCGTACCCATAAATTTCTCTACAAAATTAATTAGAAGCTTGAGATTTCCTGTTATATGCCTTGAGCACCCAGAGTCGACGATGAATAAAATTACTCTACGAGTTGAAAAAGAATTAGAAGACAATGGAGTATTCGACAAAGTGGATCCCCTAAGTGTTATGGACTTTAAAATATTAGAAGTTCTAGTTTCAATTGCTTGAGGCATACTAACATTTGTGTTTAGATTTCTTGATTTAGACTTAGGTTTCCATTTATATCCTAGTGGTGTGATCTTAGAGTACCGCCATCTACATCTCTTACTAACATGCTTATATTGCTTCCTAATTTTTCTTCTAGGTTTCTTATTAGTAGATTATGCAGCAACTATTTTCTTAAGGGGTGTTGCAACATATTGGTTCATATTTCTCTTGGGTTCTCTAATATTAATTGGTACAACAATTGGTTGTCTAGACCTAGAATTCACGCCATTAATATAATATAGAACACACATATCATAATTGTCATTCAATATACATTTTCCACAAGTAACACAGATAAAGTTTACATTCAAGGTCTAAGCATTCAAACTGTCATTTTTATTATTAGAAAACTTAAAATTCCTATGGTGGTCTTCTACTTGTTGCTTCTTCCCTTTACTATTTTTATGCATGACTTTATCTTTCAATCAATTGCTCTTAAGCTGTGGTGTGCTAACACTAGTGGTGGGAATTACTCCTGTAGAGAAATACACGCATTTGCTAGTTTACTTATTGTCTTGAGGAAACTGTTTTGTTCTAGTTTGATTAGGCATTGCGTGCACTTTGTACATTCCTGGTGCAATCATAATTGTGTTCTTTTGAACTGTATTCACATTGTAAGGCAAAATATATGCATTGAATGGATTTGAAAGATCATATGACAAATTATTTATGGTGACCGACTTTGACTTTAAAAAATCTTTCTTTGCAAAGGAATATGAAAAAGTAGCCGGTTTACCAAAAATTGATTGTTTTTGACTTTTAAAAGCATTCGGTTGTCGAATAACCAATGATTTTTCAAACTTAGTTTCCACAGATTTTCCTTTCATTTTTTCAATAAGTTCCTTCAACTCACTTATTTCAATTTTTTTGTCTTGTAATTGAGCTTTCAAGTCTGGAATTTTAAAATATTTGACATTTAATTCTCGAATTGAAGTTGATTCTTTTTGTTTCCAAACTTTGTCATTATTAAGTCGTTCCTGACTTTGCTGTAAAGCGAGTTCAAGATTAATTGAATGTTGCTCAAGTTTAGAAAATCTTTTTGACAATTCATTGAAAGATTTGTTATTGACATTTTCTGTTCTTTTTGAAAGCTTTTTTTCAAGACATTCACATTTAACTACTTGGTCCACATAATCACATTGTAAATCAGTGAATTCATCAATGTTTATATACACACCAAGTATAGCATTCATGTGATCAGCATAATAATATTCCCTAGAAAGTCAGTCGATTTTATTCAAAAACTATGTTTTTTGAGTTTGCAGTTGAGATTTAAGAGAGTATACTTCAGTTTCAAGAGAATTAAAGTATCTTAAATCAGCAACCATTTCCTCTTTCAAACACAAGTGACATTTTTCTAAATCAGCCAAAATTGCATGAATTTGGGGACTAAAATTTCCTTTAATGGTTTTGAATAAATGGATCTATATGACCAAAGTATGTCCTTTTAGCAATTGTTTGTTTGCGCTACTTTTAATTTTGAAAAGTTCTTTAGAGCTTATACACTTTTGATCCCACGGAATGGATTCATCCATCTGTTTTCTAACAAAGTTGTTTGTTTATTGAAAGACTCTTTTGAATTTCCATTTTTTACAGGTATATGACTTATTTTTGACCTTTCTGAAAAATATCTTTGTTCAGCAGACTTTTCACGTTGTGGAACGAACAAATCATAAAGATTATTCAAGTTTTTATAATAAAAAGGTTTGATTAAATCACTTAATTTTGATCTACTTTCTTGGGCAAGACGAATCATTTCGTCAGATTTAGGAGCTAACATTAAAGCAAGATTATCATTATAGCAACCTATATCATACAGACGAGGATTCGCTCTTTGAGCTTTCTTGAGGAACTCAGGTTTAACAAAACTCGTTTTACAATTAAAATTAAGCATATTCATTGTTTGAACTGATTGACCTGTTTAATATACAATATCATCCAAAACCTTGACTTTGTTTTCTAAAGCAATGACCTTTTCAATTTTTTTATCTTCATGAGTTTCGTAAAATTTATTTTGAGCCTCTTTTTCTTGTGACATTATGGAGATGATTTCTTGATGTGCAATAAGCTCCTTTTTCATTTCTGAAATCTTTTGATTTAAATCATTTATCTTTTGAGTATATTTATTAAATAACTTTTCAGAAGACATTTTGTATGAGATTAGTTCCCCTTTAGCTTTTGCACAATCAATTTCCACCTTTGATGCATAATTCACATCATGACACCTTTCAAGTTTAGCTTGGAATTTCTTAAGGTCTTTGAACATCAATTGATTATTCTTTACTAGTTTAGTGTTTGCTTCTTTGAAATGATTATTTGATGATTCTAAACATTTATTTTTGTTTTTGAAATCTTCAATTTCACTTTTCAATTTATCAATTAAAGTCTTGTTTGATAATTCTAACAGTTTATTATGATCTTTGCTTTCATCAATTTCACATTTTAGTTTTTCAATTAAAGAAGTAAGAAAATCACGTTCTCTAGCAAGATTTTCATCTTCATCCTGGTCAGCCTCTCTTCTATTATTGCTCATGTCCAATGAATCAATAGTGATATTAGTATCACCTTGTTCATCCGGATATATGTCATTAATAGATTCAGATTGCTTAGTATTTTCTATATCATTAGCAAACACATTATAGTTATCATCATTATTTTGTACCTTTTGTAATGGCTCAACATCAAAGATGGGTTCAAAATTGTTAGCAACATCTGGAGTAACATCTTGAATATGTGCCACGTAAAGATAATGTGCTTCCAATTTTTGATCTTCAGGTTCATCATCAGTGTCATCCCTCCAATCAGCTTGCTCTACATTCAACTGAAATCCTGCTTCCTCTTGCTTACACAATAGCATCTTCTCCTCGTGATAAGCTGCATCCTTTACCTGTTTTGGTTTCTGACATTCCCTTGCTACATGCTCATATTCCTTGCAATTATAACACTGAATCCTAGACTGCTGCACCACCTGTGTACCTACATTCTCCCTAGCCCCAGCAACATTGACTACCCTCTGATTATCATACCTAGTTCCTCTATTGATTCTTAGAGTATTATCCTGATTTGTTCTACTGGTATTTGATGAAGTTCTAAGGTTATTGTTAGTAAGTTTGTAGATTTTCTAGAATGATAGAGAGATTAAAGCTATGAGTTTATCAATATCCATCTCTTTTGACATTTTATCATCTTCAATAACCATATCGGGTTCTTGATCATAAGTGGGTGGAGGAGAGTTGACAATTGCTTTACCTCTGTTTCTAGTAGCAGCTTGTTGTGGTCTCGTTGAGGAATTTTGAGTGTAGTGAGTAGGATGGTTTTGAGGATGGTAAACTGCTTGTTGTTGAGCAACAAGTGTAAGTGGATTAGCAGTACGTGCTAGTCTTTCAGCTCTTATCTCATTGTGTTGGTCCCTTGGAATCTGATATATGGTTTATCAACTTTAAACTAATCAGATTCCATAGCAACAAAGTGAGTTTTAAACAAATATATAAACAATATAAAGAACAAGTTTAAAACACACAGAAGTACTTTTCAACGTATAGACTTTTATTAGAATCAAATAAAGAATCTATGACACACCTTGCTTGTGTAATAGCAAGATGGTTTAATGACAATTGGGGTGTTATCTCATTCGAACTTAAACTTTAACCTATGTTAAGAGTTTAAGAAAACAAACTTGTTATGACCAAAACTGAAGCTTCAGCTTTTAGTGGTACGAGTCAGTTTGTTTGAGAGATAAATGAACTCTTCAATGTGTTTTCACATTAATTGGAAGAGATAACATTTACTCTGAGAATCTCTTTCCTTTTATAGTCAAAGAGATTAGGGTTTACAAGTTAACCTAGTACGCGTGTCACACATCTAATGGGTGGTTGAGATAACATTAAATGTTGACATGCTTTAGAGTACCAGGTATAGTCCTTTGAGGAAAAGCGAATGTACTTATCTGCTGACTTTAGAAGCACATTTTCCAAGGGAGATTGCTTTATTCCTTTTGGCATAAAGCAATCTTTTTCCCGCCTTGTAAACCTTCTAGAAATGAAACTTGTGTTTCAGCTTCTGTTAAGTAGATAGACTACGTTTAGCTTGGAATTGTCAACCAAGCTGAACTGAAGCTCCAACCAAGGGCCTTCTTTAGTTTTTATACCGCTACATACACTGAAGTGAAGATAATTCCCAATCTTTTAAGGACCTAAAGAGCTGATGCTGAAGGAAGTTTAGCATCTTAAACTGAACTACTTCAGCTTGAGTAACTTAGGGGATTTTATGTTTAAATCTACTGAAAGACTAAAGGGCTTAGGAACTGAACCCAACAATCTCCCCCTATTTGAATATACAAATAGCCTAAGTTAAAATCAGTTGTAAGTGAGCAAGACAACTTCTTCTTACATAACTGATATAAATTAAACAACATAAACTGAAAACCTTTCATTCTAACTTTCATTACAAATCAATACATAAGATAAAGTTATTACAAAAGATTACATTCTATTACCTTAGATGCTCAATGCCTCTCATATGCTTGAGTGGATTTAGGTTTCTCTTATCAATTTCTGCAATCAGAAGAGAGCTGAAAGTCCTAGCATGATCATCTAGCCTTGGACCTTGATGAAGTCTGAAGAAGATTTCTTATACAGTGTATAGCATGGTGTTTGGGAAATCTCTAAAGTCTTCAATGGTAACAAAATCCCGTCTATGATATGAATTGAACAAAATCATATCAAGGACAGATTCATTAAGCACAATACCTGGTAAATGATCTTCATACTTAACTGATGACTTAAGCCTTTTGTTAGCTTTGAAGTAGTCATGGATGTCATCAACATGTTTTCTTTTCTTGTTTGCAAGATCATTTAGTTTGTCAAGAGGGTCCTGTTTGCTTAGAGGAATATCCATGTTTATGGCCAGTTCTACTTCAGTTGTGTGAATGTAGTCCATTCTTGTCCCTATCTGTTTCTAGATGATTTCCCATCCTTTTCTAGTTCTTTTTGGACATGCTTCCATTACTTCTTTCCATTCGCCAAGGTGTAGATCACTGGCTTTGAAATTGGGAATAATTTTACTTATACCATCCTCTTTGTACACTTTAAGTGTAATTGGACCCTTTTTGGTCAAGACATCACAGTTGGTGATTCTTGATGCTGCTCTTCTATTTGGCATTTTGTCACAGTATTTGTCATACTGTAACTTGTCATTATAGTACTTGTTCACCACCTCTAAACCAAGAAGATCAATCAATTCTTTTTTCCTAATTTCACCTTCACGTCTGGCAACTTTAGCTTTTGCTTCCTTCTCTATTTTCTTTTGTGAACTAATTTGTTCTTTGGTTAAATGGACATGTTCTCCACCTTTAGTGACAAAGTCAAACTTTTTCAGTTCCTTTTTCAAAGAGGATTCAACTGTGGAACCAGACACGTGTGTTGTCTTATCATCAAAATTACTTTTTGTACTCTCTACTTTAGTATCCTTTAAAGACATAGCCTTTTTGCTCTTGTCTTTCTTGATAAGCTCCCCCTCAGTTTGAGAAGATTCTTTTGGTGTTCTTTGAGGGAAAGGAGATTGCATTTGAGTTGTGGTTGTGATGATCGGTGGAATAAGTGGTGGTGTTATCTTTTTAGGTTGTGTTTTGTTTAGGTTTACTTTTTCAGCTCTTCTTTGAAAAAGTTAGGAGATTGTAGCTTGATTTGTATTCTTCTCCCCCTCAGCAGGCATAGTGTCAGCTTGGCGTGCTAAAGGAATACTTTTATCTCCAGCTTTTGATGATGGAGAGACTAAGAACTGAGCAAAATTGTTCAAAGCTTTAGTGACATGTGACATGAGACCTAGAAGAGCATCCAAGGTCTTTAGCTTAGCTTGAACTGTTGCAACCTGTGCTGGCAGAAGAAGAAATTCCTATGAAAGTTCCCACTGAAGAGTCTTCAGTTCAACGACTTGAGATGTAAGACTGGTGACAATCTTTGTAATGTTCTTCAGTGTGGTAGGAATTTCTTTCAACTCTCCTGGAAGCTCAATTTCCAAGTTGTGAACTTGATTCTTTAACCCTTTTACTTCTCCAATGAGTTCATTCTGCTTGGAGGGAATGTCCTTTAGCTCAGTTGGTAGTGAGATGCTGAAGTCATAAGTAGATAGGATATTTGAGAGTTCAGTTTTCAATGATTTTACCAGTAGCTCTTTTAGTTGTTCCACATTGGGAAGGGAGGGTTGAGTTTTAAGGAGAGCAGCTACAACTTCAGCTTTATTCTTTTCCAGCTCCAGTTTATGCTTTTGAGACTGGATAATGAGAACCTGGTTGGCAAGCTCCTGAATTAGAGAAGACTTAGGAGGTGAAGACTTAGGAATTAAAGTATCTTCAGTTTCAACATTTTTAGTGGCATGAATTTCATCATTCTCCTCTTTATCACTTTCCTCTATAATAATGACAGAATCATCTTCAGGTGAATCTATGTCTTTGAAGCTTAGATGAACATTAGAAATTAGCTTTGCTAGATCTTCTAACTTGATTATGCTAGAGGCTTCTTCTTCCTCAACTTGTCTATCAATTGAGCTGACCCCTTTTCTTGTTAAAGGTTGAGTGAGGACAGCGTCCAACCTTTCACTAACAGATTTGGTTTGGTCTGCAAGAACATTTGAGATTTGAGATGACTTCCTCATACCCATCTTCCCTATATATTTTTAGTGTAATAGGGCCTTTCTTTATGAGAACTTAAAAGTTGGTGATCTTAGGGTTTTTCTATCTTTTCAAGATCTTGTCACAGTATTTATCAAAGAGTAACTTCTTAGTGTAGTACTGTGTCACAACATCTTTGCCCAGAATATCAATTAAGTCATTTTTTAGATTTGTACAAGCATCTTTGGTGTTCTTCTCCCCCTCAGCAAGTGAAAGAGGAGCTTGGCCTGCTGAAGGAACATTTATGCTTGCAGCTCCTGATGCATTCTCCATCACGGTGGAAAAACTGTTCAAGGTATCAGAGACCTTGTGCAAAAGATTTGGAAGAGAATCTAAAGTCTTAAGCTTTTCTTGAACTGAAGAAACTTGACTTGATAAATTGAGAAACTCTGTTGGAGGTTTCCATTGAATGTTCTTTAGTTCAGCTACTTGTGATGATAGACTGGAGATAGTGGAAGTGAATGACTCTAGTTTTGTAGGTATCTCTATGAGATCCCCAGGCAGCTCGATTTCCATGTCTTTAATATGCTGCTTTAGCTCTTTAATTTCTCCAGATAATCTAATGATCTTTGAGGGGAGCTCTTTCAGTTCAGTGGGCAAGCAGCTAGCAAAGTCATGTGAGGCTAAGAGTTTGGAGAGTTCATGCTTCAGGGAAGTTACCAGAAGTTCAGTTAGCTGGTTAATGTCTGGATATAAAGGCTTAGCTTTTATTGAGGCCACTTTAGCTTCAGATTTAACTTTTGCTTGCTCCAGCTCTTCCTTCTAAGACTAAAGTAAGTAGACCTGAGCCATTAACTCTTGAATTTGAGATGATTTTGGAGATGGAGGAGGGACTAAAGTATCTTCAGTGTCTTTATCGTTTTCAGTATTCTCTTCCTCGTTACTAACATCTGAGATAATAATTGGCTCATCTGTTGGGTAGTCAGGAGTAAAGAAGGCAGATCTTGTATCTTTCAAGATATCTGATAAATCCTCCAGCTTCACTTTTCGTGAGATGTCATCAGCTCTTGATTCCTTATTTGCATTTAAAGTAGTATGGATAGTTTTTAACCCATCTCCAACATATTTGGTTTTATCTACAAGAACATTTGGATTAGATCCTGCAAGTATGTGAGCAAATGAGTAGTTTTTGGTTCGTTCATCCATACCCTGTTGTTAAGGTATGGAATCCTTAGGAGCAGATATTCCAGGATCAGCTTCAGATGTAAAATCTGCTGAAGCATCATGTCCTGATGCAGACTCAGAGTGCAAAATGAAAGAAGTTGATCAAGCAGGTTCAATTTATAGGAAATGCAGACAAACCACTACTGAGCTGAGGGTGGGGTCCATCTTTACTGGTGTCCCTTAAAGATGTTGGGCCACCAGCTGCGTGATGTGCCTCTTTATGCATTTTACCAACCACTGGTGTGAGAGGTAAAGGATGGCTTGGGCATGTGTCCATGTCTAAACTGGACTTAGTTTCCTTTTTTTGAATGACCATATTAGGATTTGGATGCCTCAGTGGTGGACTCAGATGTATGTTTTGAAGATTATATTCTTCTGAGTCTACTTCTAGCTCCAGGAGTTTTGCCTTAGGGAACCTCTTTAGTTGGAGAAGAGTGTTTAGGAGCTTTGGAGTCCATAGGCACATCTAGATTGCAGATGGCCTTCATGTGGTTAGTGAAAAGAGGTTTTTCAAGTTGGTTTGGCTTCAGTATCTAGTTGTAAACACTGAAGACCCAAGTGGGGTTTATTGTGAGTTCTTCATTATCATATTTGGGTGCCATATGTTCAAATAGAAGAGATATAAACCTAGGGTAGGGAACAATCTTTTCCCTAGTTTTCTTGTTCAGCTTGTGAATGAGATCCTCCAAAATTATCTTGGCATAATCTACTTGGACATCATTTGCCAAACAATACAAGATGGTGGCATCCTTATTAGATATTTGATCTAAGCCACATGTTTTCCCACCTAAGAACTGAATGATCTGACCCATCAGCAACCTCCACCTAGGAGGAAGACAACTCTTTTTGAGAGTTCCTTTTGCCCTAATCTCCCCATTGTACCCTATCAGTGCAAACCATGGTCTTACAGTTGTTATGGAGGGTGGAGGAACATACATACTTGAGTGAGGTAAGTATTATGCTGTAAGAGTATTTCTAAATGTGGTGATACCTATCTCTCCTCTAACTTCTCCTGTGGGAGTGGATACCCAAATCTTAGAGTCTGGTAAGATCTTTGCCGTATACCAGAATTCACTTAGGTATTCTTTGTATTGATTTAGGGCTCTTGTGAATGCTTCCTTTAGACAACATTTTGAAATGAAGTCTTATACAGACATAAATTATTCTTGGTTGGGATGTGAGGGATATATGAGTGTGACTTCATAGTTGGTGGTAAAAGTGATTTCATCAAAGGTGAACTCAACTTGAGTAGTAGGTAAGAAAATGTTTGGGCTTTCAGGTCTTTCAAGAGTGACAGGTTCTTCCTTAGGAGTAATGTAATGTGATGATGATCCAGCCATTTTTTGAGTAGTTAGGGTTTTGAGGATTTGATCTGGTTTGAGGTGTGTGTGTTTGTTCTTGATGAATTTGTGAGAGTAGGTTGTGAAAGGTTGTTGTGATTTATATGATTGATGAAATTACAAAGTTTCCTTTGAGAATTTGTAATTATCATTTGAGGTGTTAAAGTTATGGGAATGTTTAGGGTTTGATTTCAACATGTGTGCTAAAATTTATATTTAATGAAAGTCAGCACAGCATGCTTTTGACACCTAGAATAGTAAGCAGCCGTCTATTCAACTGTAAAAGTATGTGAGAGAAAGAGGATGAGGTCATTCTAACTTTTAAACATCCCTTTTTAATATATTTTATTTCAACAACTTCTTTGTAAAGGAAATTAGTTTTATAAAATAATATTATTTTTGAAAATCACACTGACCTTGAGATTGATGTTTTGAAAAAAAGTTAGACTAGGTTCAGGTTTGGTGTTGAGTCATGCTGAAATGATTATTGTAATCTTTATCATCATCAATCTTCCAGCGAAGGCGACAAAACCACAAATGCTCATGCAAATCCATGAATGAGACATGTATGATTGCTTAGTTACTTCACTCGAGAGATAGCTGAAGACTTAGATAAAATTCTTTTCCAAAGCTGAACCAATATGTGCTCCAGCGAAGGCGAAAAAATCACACATGCTCATGCAAATCCATGAATGAGACACATGTGATTGCTCAGTTACTTTACTCGAGCAAGTTAAAGGTTGTATGCAAAAACTAAACTGATATTTAACATGAAAATTTGTTCAGTTTTGGAAGAGGACACTGAAGCTTCAATTTTCTTCAGTCAGTGCTGAAGCTTCAGATTTTGAATCAATGTTCAGCATACCTAGTTCAACAATCAATCTTTTGAAAGTTAGCTCATCTAGAGGCTTGGTAAAGATATCAACAAGTTGATATTAAGTGGGAATGAAATGTAACTCAATGTCCCCTTTGAGAATATGATCTCTGATGAAGTGATATCTGATATCAATGTGCTTTGTTCTTGAGTGCAAGACTGGATTATTTGAGATTGCAATAGCACTAGTGTTATTACAAAAGATGGGTACCTTCTCATATATGATGTCATAGTCAGTGAGTTAACTTTTCATCCATAGTATGTTGGCATAACAACCAGCAGCAGCTACATATTTAGCTTCAGCTGAGGACATAGCTACAGATTGCTGCTTTTTAGCACTCCAACACATAAGTTTGCCTCCTAGCAACTAACAAGCACCTGTGGTACTTTTTCTGTCCATGTTGCAACCAGCATAGTCAGAGTCTAAGTATCCTTTTAGGTCAAAACCTGAATATTTTGGATATCACAGACCAAGACTGGGAGTACCTTTTAAGTATTTGAAAATTCCCTTAACAACAATAAGGTGGGATTCCATAGGATTTGCCTGATATCTTGCACAGAGACAAGTTAATAATTAAATATCAGGTCTGCTTGCAGTTAGATACATTAGTGATCCAATCATACCTCTATATTGAGTCTCATTTACAGATTTGCCATTGAGATCAGGTCCTAAGTTGTTAGGGGGTACCATTGCAGTTTTCACTGATGAACCATTTATGTCATACTTTTTTAGCAGATCCTTGACATATTTTTCTTGGTTGATTGAAATGCCTCTTTCAGATTGTTTAATCTAAAATCTGAGGAAATAGGTGAGGACATCCATCATGCTCATTTCATATCTTTAAGTCATCAGTTTAGCAAACTGTTTGCACAATTTGGTGCTTGTGGACCCAAAGATAATATCATCAACATAGATTTGAACCAGAATCACATCAGTTTGAGTTTTGTAGACAAACATAGTGTTTTATATCTTTCCTCTCACAAAATTATGTTCGGTGAGAAAGGTTGAGAGAGGTTCGTACCATGCTCGTGGAGCTTGTTTAAGTCCATAAAGGGCTTTGTCCAGTTTGCAAACATGGTTAGGGAATTCAATGCTCTCAAAACCTGGAGGTTGTTTTACATAAACATCTTCTTTTAGTTTACCATTGAGAAATTCACGTTTGAAATCCATTTGATAAAATATGAAGTTCATGTAAGTGGCAAAGGCAAGAAAGATTCCGATAGCTTCAAGTCTTGCAACTAGAGAAAAAGTCTCATCATAGTCTATGCCTTCTTGCTGATTATAGCCTTGAGCTACAAGCCTTGCCTTGTTTTTAATGACTATTCTAGTTTCATCCCTTTTATTCTTGAAATCCCATCTTGAGCCAATTATTGTTTTGCCATAGGGTGTAGGAACTAATGTCCAAACTTTGTTTCTGGCAAATTAGTTTAGTTCATCTTGCATAGCATCAACCCATCCAGGATGCTTTAGTGCTTCAGAGACCTTTTTAGGTTCTTCTTCAGAGAGAAAATCTACAAAGAGACATTCATGAGCTGAAGCAGCACTGAGTTGTTTGGCCATGGCTCTTGTGAGCATTCCTGCTCCTGGATTACCAATGATATTTACAAGCTCAATGTGCTTGTCTTGAGACCATCTATCTTGAGGAGCTGGAGTGACCATTGATGGAACATGTAAAGGTGGACTTGGGATTGTAGTATTTTGTGCTGAAGTGTCCTCTGTATTTGGAGAGGATAAGTGTTTAGAGATTTGAATGTCTTCAGTATTTAGGAGACTATCAATGATTTGTTCATCATTGGTGTGATTGGAATGTTTAGAATGATCATCATTTAAGATTTCATCATTTTGAACAGGTTGATCATTTTGATTTGTTTGATCATTTTGATCAGTTGAAACTTCAGTTTCAAGAACCACTGGTTCAGGAAATTCATAAGGTTCTATGAAGATATTCATCAGGTGGATATCTTTCTGATTTAGCAATTTTGATGTTGTCAACTGAGGGTTTTGAGAATTTGATAGCCTCAGGGCTTTCATCAAATGTGATGTGATAGGTTTCTTCAGTTTGTTGTCTTCTAGTGTTGAAGTCTCTGAATGCCTTGGAGACAAGTGAGTATCCAAGAAGATAACCATCATCAACATTTTCATCAAATTTTCCTAAATGATCTTTATGATTGTAGATGTTAACTGGACATCCAAAGACATGAAGAAAATTGATGTTTAAGATTCTCTTACAAAAAAATTTATAAGGAGTTTTGAGATGTCTTTTCACAATGGTGGATCTGTTTTGAGTATAGCATGCGTGGCTACAGCTTTAGTCTAATATTGTTTAGAAAAGACAGATCCTGAAAGCATTGTTCTTACAGCTTCTATGAGGGTTCTATTTTTCCTCTTAGTAATACCATTTTGTTCAGGTGTGTAAGGAGAAGAGAAGTTTTGAGAAATCCCATTTTCATCACAGAAGTTAACAAGTGTGCTATTTTTGAATTCAATACCATTGTTAGTTCTGAGTTGTTTGACTTTGATGTCATTTTTATTTTCAACTCTTTTGATGAAGGACATAATGGTTTTAGGTGCTTGACTTTTCTTCTTCAAGAAGTATACCTAGGTGTACCTTGAGTACTCATCAACAATGACAAGGGTATACTTTCCATGGTTAATGGACCTAGGAATTACAGGTTTAAATAAATCAATATGGAGAAGTTGAAGACATTTCTTGATAGAAGATAACTGTTTTGTTTTGAAGCTGTCCCTATGATGCTTTCCCTTTTTACATGATGAACATGGTTTATCTTTTGAGTAGACAAGTGAGGGAAGACCAATAACAAGATTTTGTTTTGCCAGTTTATTGATTGTTTTGAAGTTTAGATGAGCAAGCCTTTTATGCCAAAGCCAATTGATATTTTCAGAAGCTTTGGCAAAGAAACAAGATTATTGAGCAGAAGATGTCATGTCAAGAACATATACATCTCTTACTCTAGGAGCAATCATAACAATTTCCTTTTTAGAGTTGAAGATTGTTCATCTTTTCTCATCAAACTAAATAATATATTTAGCATCACAGAGTTGACTGATACTAATTAAATTATATTTAAGGCCATTTACAAATGCTACTTTTGTGAAAACAATACCATTACATTTGATAGAGCCATAACCTTCAGTTATGCATGTAAAGTCATCTCCAAACACCACTTTAGGTCCTGGATGTTCCACATATTTGTGCAGGTAACTTTTGACACCAATCATATGCCTTGAGCATCCACTGTCCAGGTACCAGATGGGCTTCTTGATGTCACACTTTCTCATAGAGATCTTTACCCATTCACTATTTCTGGCACCTTCTTTGTTGACAACATCATTTTCTTCAGCTAATGTCATGAGTACTTTTACTTCCACCATCTCATTGTCATATGATGACACTTCTTCTTCATCCCACTCATAGGCTTCAGCTATAATACCTTTGTTCTTTACCATGGAGGCTTTAGAGGCTGAAGAGCTTGAACTCAGGAGAGCCAGTTTAGCCTTGACTTTGTTGTATTTGGCTTCAAAGTCTTTGGTAGGTCTTAGTTCAGGTTTGTGTTGTGAAGAACTAAGAGGTTTTTGTTGAAAGGGTGACTGATATGTGGAGACTGAAGTTTTTAACCAACAGTCTCTTGCAAAGTGACCTTTCTTGCCACATTTGTGACATTCAGTTTGGTCAATTGCTTTTGCACTGCTGAACCTTTGAGTACCTTTCTTGAAGAATCTTTTAGATTTTGCTAAAAAAGCTCTTGCTTGGTATTCTTCCTCTAGATCATTCAGATACTCATGACTGCTTCTTGTATCCTCTTCATCATCAGGACTATCTTGGAAGTCCTGGACAATAGAGGAAGAGAAGAAGGCAGTTGACAGAGGTGTTGCAGAGATAAGAGATTTGTTCTTTTCAGTCTCATAAATACTGTCTATAAGGTTTTCTTCAAGAGTCCGTGGTACTTCTACTATTGCCATTTAAGATGGATCTTGATTTTAAAAATCTTGAGCCTTTATATATCCTTTTTAAATGGATTTTATAAACTAGAAGGCTCTAATACCACTTGTTGGTCCCTTGGAATCTGATATAAGGTTTATCAACTTTAAACTAATCAGCTTCTATAGCAACAAAGTGAGTTTTAAACAAATATATATAAACAATATAAAGAACGAGTTTAAAACACACATAAGTACTTTTTAACATATAGACTTTTATTAGAATCAAATAAAGAATCTATGACACACCTTGCTTGCGGAATAGCAAGGTGGTTGAATGACAATTGGGGTGTTATCTCCTTCAAACTTAAACTTTAACCTATGTTAAGAGTTTAAGAAAACAAACATGTTATGACCAAAACTGAAGCTTTAGCTATCAGTGGTATGAGTCAGTTTGTTTGAGAGATAAATGAACTCTTCAATGTGTTTTTACATTAATTAGAAGAGATAACATTTACTTTGTGAATCTCTTTCCTTTTATAGGCAAAGAGATTAGGGTTTACAAGTTAACCTAGTACGCATTTCACACATCTAATGGGTGGTTGAGATAACATTAAATGTTGACATGCTTTAGAGTACCAGGTACAGTCCTTTGAGGAAAAGCGAATGTACTTCTCTGCTGACTTTAGAAGCACCTTTTCCAAAGGAGATTGCTTTATTCCTTTTGGCATAAAGAAATCTTTTTCCCGCCTTGTAAACCTTCTAGAAGTGAAACTTGTGTTTCAGCTTCTGTTAAGGAGATAGACTACGTTCAGCTTGGAATTGTCAACCAAGCTGAACTGAAGCTCCAACCAAGGGCCTTCTTCAATTTATGTACTGTTTCATACACTGAAGTGAAGATACTTCCCAATCTTCTAAGGACCTAAAGAGCTGATGCTGAAGGAACTTCAACATCTCAAACTAAATTAACTTCAGCTTGAGTAACTTAGGGGATTTTATGTTTAAATCTTCTGAAAGACTGAAGGGCTCGGGAACTGAACCCAACACATTGATTTTGTTCTGGTGTTGCTTCAGAATTTCATATAGTTTGTGGTAGGAGACAGTCTTTAATTCTTGACTCTGCTTAACAAGTGTCACAAACCTTTGACATTCTGGTTGTAATTGAAGTAAGAGCTGGACATTCACTTGATGATTAGTAACATTACATTGATTTTTGACAAGCTCGTTCATCATCTTGTAGAACCTTGAGTAATACGATTCAAGTGATTCACCATCCCGTGAGGTGAACTTTCCAAATTCCCAATACAGATTGGTTTCAAGATCTTGGACATTTATTAACTCACCTTGTTTCAACCTTTCAATAACTTTCCACATCTCACATGTATTTGGACAAGCATCAACTGTGAAGTAGATATCATTTTCTATCCATGTGAGAATTATCTGAACAACTTCAGCTTCAGCATCCCATTGTTTCCTTATATCTTCTGGAACAGTCTTGTAAGTATAATCTGTTTCACAACAAATATAAAAAGCCAAACCAAAACGGAAACTCATGTATACTTCTAATAGGTCATGTTTTTATCAGGTAACACATTTATTTATAGTCTTATAGAGTATAATATTATAGATTCCATACAATGCATCTTTAACAACAGAATGGAACTATTAAAAATTACAAGTTCACAGATTTTTTTAGTACTCACCAAACAAACAGCTTTCGATTACCACTAGAGAATTCCAAATCTTGCGTGATACAATTATATAGATCCTAAAAAATAATCATACTATTGTTAGCAAAAAAATACAATAATCAACTATAACACCCGTGTTTTAGGGTTATTGACGTCGTCAATAAATCCACAATGTATCTTTTGTATTGTACGCGTTTGCTTTAAATCGTAAACGTTAAGTTAAATCGCGTATGCTAAATATTAACGTTCAATGTAAACAAGCATCAGACGATTAAATGTTTACATCAATCAAGTGTTAAATAATTATTTTGAGAATAATGATGGTCTTTGTTTATTTTATTTTTATTGGTTACGTTTCGCGATAAAGTACGTTTAGACATACCCGGAACCACCTAAATTAATCTACGCTTCAACAAATACCTATGTTTATATACAATGATCAAAGTTTATAAAACTTTACCCATATACATATAATATATTTATAATTTTATCATTATATATATATATATATATATATATATATATATATATATATATATACATGTCCCATATATATATAAGACAACAAAGACTTTACAAACTACTTACACTTGGTAAATTATAACTACACATTCCATGTTACTTCATTTTTTCAACAATTGCAGTAACACTTTATTAACAGAAAGAAAGTAAACTAGTATAACATAAACCCGTGAAAAAAACATGGATGATTACTTGTTAGGTGACACGGCAACAACAACATTTGGAGACATAGAGCATACAAAATATACAACTTGGTCTTGTACTTCATATTTTCATTAAAAACCTAGCTAGTTATGTTTCCATGTTGACCATAAACTTCCTTAAGACCCTCTCATGTGTTCTAAGACTACTATTCTACTTTTGACCACCTTGTATCATATATACATGCATACACTAGGAAGTAACATTCATTCACAACAAAAACACTTAGCAAAAGATCAAAACACTCTCCCTCCCCTCTCTTATAAGCCCACGGCTCAAACATCCCCTTTATAATAATCCATACAAATTTTTCTACAACCTATACAAGCCATCACACATCATTCCTAAGATATACTAAGGTATTTGCAAGCCTTGGTTAACCATTTACAAGTGTTGAAGCAATAAATCAAGATTAGGGTTTATTTGGAAAACTAGGGTTTCATATTGTGCAAGCGTTGGTTTTGAGACTATGCAAGGGTTTAGCACTTATTTCTCATTATCATCATTCATCATAAGGTCATCTAAAAACCTTTCTCTTTTCATTTCATGATTTTATATGTATATGGTGTTTTATATAGTAAAATCACCATTTAGGACTTTTGAACATGTAAAAGGGATTTTTACTTGTGATTATGCTTTTGTACACTTTTTCATATGATATTAGGTTGGTAATATCATGATATAATGGGGTTATAAGTGTTATAACATGTTGGTTAAGTGTAAACATGTATATGTACAAATTAGGGTTTAAGGTTTACTTAAGAAAGTTATGATTAAAAGTATCATTATGGACTTGCTAACTTGGATATTTGGACAAGATATGAACTAATGGACTTAAATATATGTAAGACAAATGACATATGTAGTTATAAAAGGCTTGTGGTAATTATTAAGTTGAAAAGTATAGAAAGTAAGTTATAAAAATAAAGTTATACAAATAAACTCAAAAAGACATTTAGGGGCTGTTTTGGTTCATGTCCTATGACAGCCATATTATGAACTATAAAGATAGTACACTTCACGACAATTCCAAATATATAAAAAACGCGAAAAACAGATTAATAACGAAAAAGATACGATAAAAATACGATTTACGTTAATTAAACGGGTTTATAAAATAACTTTTATAAAAATTATACAAAACATAAAGTTTGATGTTTTTAACAGATTATACACATTTCTAGGATTCCAAAATGATAAGAATCATAATTTTTTGACTAAAAACGAAGAAGTTACGGATTACGCGAGTTTACGACAATAAATACTTTTATAAAACTATTTTTATAAAAGTTACTATTCATGACAGAAACATATATTTTTGTAAACCTCCTAAATAAATAGAACTTTCAATTACGAGAACGTGCTCGAAAGAATCGCTAAAAACGGAGCTATAACGAATAAAATACGACGTTTACGGGTTTTACGATAACTAAAACTATAAAAATAACTTTATAACTGGTGTGAACAGTAAAAAGTACTGTTCATCAGGGGACTAAAAATATGAAAATGTCAAATATTGATAACTCGTCTTAATACGAAAACGTGGACATAAGAAACGCAAGAAACGGACTTGAAACGCGAAAGTTACGCCAGTTTTACTACAACGGAAATTATAAACGTTTTAACTTATTAAACACAATTTTACCAAAACAATTAGATGGTGATTAGCTATATAGAATGATATATGGTAGTAGTTACCCAATGTGATTAAGTACTTACACGACCTTAAATTAAATAGGTTGCATCTGACGATTTACGTGACGCATTATCTGTGATATACTTGACATACGCTCACTCAAGGTGAGTTCATAGCCCCACGTTTTACATGATTTGTTTTATAAGTTTTTGGGGTGAGAAACATGCAATGTTTTACAATTGGACACAAGTGGATAAGTTTTACTTTATGATTACGTGTTGCCTAAGTAGCGATAACCCTAATTGAGCCCATTATCATGAACTGTCAATTGCTGAGTGTGAGCGCGAATGTTATAAATAGATCTATTGGGATTGACATCCCCGTTCGGGTGATTAGCTATCACCGGGCAAACAAACGTATACCATGTCGAACATAGGATGTTGTGGGTTAGAACATCATCACGGGTAATGTAGGTAATTTATATGGTATTCATCTATGCCGAGCTTCAGTGTCATGAGCGTAGGGCAACATAATTATATTTATATGATGTCTGCATCTGTTACATTATCATACACTTATATGATTTATCAAACCTATGAATTCACCAACATTATTGTTGACGTTTTAAAGCAATGTTTTTCAGGAGATCAGTAAGCATAAGGTGCCAAGGATACATTGGTGATTTTGTTTTGGGATGTCTTGCTAAAGATATGGTTGCATTATGTTTTGGGAAACTCATGTGTTGTGAATCAGTATCTTTGTAATAATAACAATGAACAAGTTAAAGCTTCGGGCTATTTGTATCAAACATCTGTTAAATCTAATGTATCAGTTTTAAAATGACTTTTTGGTCATTCTATATATATCTTGTGTTATTGATCTGAGAAGTAACACGCCCCGGACCCTTATTCCGCTGCGACCCAATTTGGGGGTGTTACTTTGTTAAATCAATTGTATCGTTTTCAAACGACTTTTTGGTCGTTCTATATATATCTTGTGTTATTGATCTGAGAAGTAACACGCCCTGGACCCTTATTCCGCTGCAACCCAATTTGGGGGTGTTACATCAACCATAATTAGTTTATGTTTTACCTATAACCCATGAATTAAAATTCATTTTACTTAAATTCGATAAGAATTATAACCACCATCTACAAAATGTACATAAACTTCTAGTTAATGAGAACAAAAGAGGACGTCGACATCATGTTTACAGATCTTACTAGTGACAGGTTTGAAAGGAATCCCTTGAAGAAGAAACAAGAACATCGGTTTGATGCTCTTTCTTTTTTGCTAAACTGTAATTGAAAACTAAAGGAGGCGTATTTGTTTGAGCTAGGTTAAGAAGAGGGATACTTGAAAGTTGGAACTTTGAAAGTGGCCTTTTTAATTTTGGGTAAAAAAATAAGTGGGAGATCTGAAAATAATGGGCGGGACGTGAGAATTATATGGAGTGTTTGTGTGGTGAGTAAATTAGTATATAAAAAAGGACAATCTTATGCTAAAATAGATATGAATAAAAGAGAATATATCAATCTATTATAGACAAGAGGGTAAAATAATACAGTAGATGGAGGTTATAAATAGAGTTAGGCATGACGTGTCGGCATGGTCAAGCCTCGTGTCTTAGCGGTTGAAGCTTTTGCGTTTTTAAAACGTGGCTTAAGGCGGGACAAAATATGATAATATTTATATATTTATATCATATTTCATATATATAGAATATAAAAAAAAGTGTTGTACATAATGAATAAAGTTAATAAACTATCCTAACATGTAATATTTTTTGTTAAAAAAAACTTATCAAAGTTGAATCTAAAAGCTCGTCATGCCTTACGCCTTATCGCGTCTTTTCACGTCTCATCTCACATCACGCCTAGAGCCGATGCCTTGGTATATTTCGTAACGTGTAGGTCACGCCTTACGTTTTGGCGCCGCTATGGCACGCCTTTTAAAACATTGTAATACGTATTATATAAACACGAGCATGTAGCATAAAAAAATACAAGTCGAGTTTGCGCTTAATTTCAAAATTACTCATGAGCCGAGCTAAATCTTTTCACATGTGGACCTGAAAGAACCGGATTCAAATTTATTTATCCTATCTCGTTCAAACATGGTGAATGAGAATATTGTTTTTACCTGCCGAAGGTATCAATGACAATTACATAGGACCAATTGTTGTGAATACAATGAAATTGATTTAGGCAAGTGTTAGATAACATGAAGAAAGGTCAAAAAATGGTTAAGAGTGAACCAATCTCGAATATTCCTCGGGTCGAGCTCAAGGTTAGCCTAAATATTTTTATTACATGTCTATTAATACATTATTTACATAAGTCATTAAAAAGAGTACATACACATATGTACACACACTTAGTGTAGTTAGAAATTAGGGTACTGGTTGACGAGTTGACGAATTGAAGACCGGCAAAAATTGTTAGCGAAAACTTGATACCTTAAAGGTTAGTCATTAAGTTAACTACTTAAATATTGACATGTACGTGAAAAAGTTGAACATTTCGGTGGATAAATTCTAAATTTTAGAAGAGAAGTCAACAAAGAGAACTAAAATCATTTAAATAGTTGAACGGTATGAAGGTAGTTGATGGTTACCAATGATCAAAGTATGATTTTGTAGCTCAAGAATTAATAACGAAAGTCGCAGGAACATTGTATAGTTAAATCCGTTTTCAACAAAATAAGAATTTGGCAAACCATTTCATATATATAAACACATGGAACTATTTTAAAATATGTCTAAAAACAAAAATCTTTTGAAATCTTTTATTGGTGGTTCTAAACACATAGGTATTTGTCAAAGTTTTTACAAAACGTTTCAAATTCACAGGTTTGTGGCACGTTTTTATAAATTGTCTCAAAAATGATGTACTTGGATATGATAGTGGTTCCAAATACATCAGTATTTGGCACGAGTAAAACAAATTGTTCCAAATAAGTCTTCATTTTGGATCGTTTTTAAACATCATCCTAAATACATAATCTTTTAGGACAGTTTTCTAATAGTGGTCTCAAATATGCATCTTTTTGGCACGGTTAACAAAATTGTTCCAGATACAAGTATTTGGCACGGTTTTTAGCAGTTCCAAAAAAACTCGTCCTAAAAACCCCTTTTTCTTGTAGTGAGATAAGAGATTTGTTCTTTTTAGTCTCATAAATATTGTCTATAAGGTTTTCTTTATATTTGAGTTCACCAAATAGAGAAGCAAGCTCAAAATCTTTCACATTGTTTGTGTTTCTGAGACTTTGGCAGAAACTTAGCCACTTCTTTGGTAACCCATTTATAAAACCAGTATTTATCTCAAGCTTTGAAAGTTTGATGCCATCATTTACTAACTCATTCATCAAAGCTTTATATCTGGTGAAAGTTTGTGTTAGAGATTCACCTTCTTTGAATTTAAAGGTGTTATAGCACAATTTCAGGTCCATGACCCTACTTTCTTTCATATCAGAGGGGCCCTCATGATATAGTATCAGGTCATCCCATATTGATTTAGCTGTTAAGCAGTTTATGACAGAATTCATTTGGTCATCTGGAAGGACAGACATGATGAGACTTTTGAGTCGCTGATCTAAGTTAGCCGCCTTTCTCTCATCTCGAGTCCATTGATTTTCCGACTTCCTTTTACCAGCTGTCATAGGGACAAAAGGACCGTTTTTGATTATATTTTCAAATTGACGTTCAATACCAATAATGTGGCACATAAACCTCTTTTTCCAGTTGGTGAAATTTTCCACCTCTAGTACAGGAGCAGCATTAAGTTGGCCACCCCTATACTCAAGAGTTTATGGTACCTCTATTGCTTCCATTTAAGATGGATCTTGATTTTAAAAATCTTTGAGCCTTTATATAACCTTTTTTACGAGATTTAATAAACCAGAAGGCTCTGATACCACTTGTTGGTCCCTTGGAATCTGATATACGATTTATCAACTTTAAACTAATCAGATTCCATAGCAACAAAGTAAGTTTTAGACAAATATATATAAACAATAAAAAGAACAAGTTTAAAACACACAGAAGTACTTTTCAACGTATAGACTTTTATTAGAATCAAATAAAGAATCTATGACACACCTTGCTTGCGGAATAGCAAGGTGGTTGAATGACAATTGGGGTGTTATCTCCTTCGAACTTAAACTTTAACCTATGTTAGGAGTTTAAGAAAACAAACTTGTTATGACCAAAACTGAAGCTTCAGCTTTCAGTGGTACGAGTCAGTTTGTTTGAGAGATAAATGAACTCTTCAATGTGTTTTCACATTAATTGGAAGAGATAACATTTACTCTGAGAATCTCTTTCCTTTTATAGGCAAAGAGATTAGGGTTTACAAGTTAACCTAGTACGCGTGTCACATATCCAATGGGTGGTTGAGATAACATTAAATGTTGACATGTTTTAGAGTACCATGTACAGTCCTTTGAGGAAAAGCGAATGTACTTCTCTGCTGACTTTAGAAGCACCTTTTCCAAGGGAGATTGCTTTATTCCTTTTGGCATAAAGCAGTCTTTTTCCCGCCTTGTAAACCTTCTAGAAGTAAAACTTATGTGACAGCTTCTGTTAAGAAGATAGACTATGTTCAGCTTGGAATTGTCAGCCAAGCTGAACTGAAGCTCCAACCAAGGGCCTTCTTCAGTTTCTGTACCACTGCATACACTGAAGTGAAGATACTTCTCAATCTTCTAAGGAACTTCAGCATCTCAAACTGAACTACCTCAGCTTGAGTAACCTAGGGGATTTTATGTTTAAATCTACTGAAAGACTGAAGGGCTCAGGAACCGAACCCAACAGAACCAAACATGGTCATTTCGGTTTTTGTTGGATCGGTTCGGTTTGGTTTTTCGGTTTTGTTCGGTTTTCAGTTTGTTTTGCTCATCCCTAGTTTGTATCTAGTGGTGTCTTGAATCGTGATGTGCCGTTGGCGTTGAGGTTGTCGGTTTGGTGACCCTTTCCTCTAGTCTAAGACTAAATGTTAGGGGTGAGCAGAAAAACCGGAAAAACCAAAAACCGAGATAACCGAACCGAAATAACCGATCGAATCTAAAAACCGATGGTTCGGTTTTCACTTTTTCAAAATCCGAAAAATTCGATTCGGTTTCGGGGTTTTATTGTATAATAATATATAGTTAATATAAAACAAATAAATAACTAGATAAATCAAATTTGTAAATTAACAAGTTTTTGATACCCGCGCTTCGCTGCGGCGCATTTTGTATACATCGATTTTTAAAAAGAAATTGTATACCATAAAGTATAATAACTGGATGTAGTTTCCGATGATGTTATTAATGGAATTAGACACTGTATTATCTTTTAATTACTTACATAGACAAACATAGAAGTTTTTAGATTGAATTAGACAAAGTAATTGAAAGATATGTGTCAGCTTCTTCTGACATGAGATTGCCACTACTAAACATTTAAAATGCCAATACATGTAAAAACAGAAAAGACACAGGTTACACACAAAGTCTACAACTTTTATACTCTTTCAAATCGAACCCACCGTGAATACCATTCCTAGATTGCACCTTACCAAACTCCTTTCCCAAGCTAGTGATTTCGGCCGACATCATTCTAGACCTCTTCACACCATTCACATTCTGCCAAAGCACACGATTGGTACCTGACACTTCACAATAAGCTGGAAAGCATGGTGATTGTTTAATGGCAAACCTGATAAACTTCATTGGCCAATGACCCTTGTGATAAACATGCGTTAAAGCTGTGAAAGCACTTGTCCCTGGCACTACTGGACATGTATACTATGATTGGAACCTCATTTTTCCAAGAGTGTCGAGGTATTGACTTCTTAAAAGTGCTTGTATTCTTTTTTTCTTTATGAATAAGCATTAGGAATTATTGTTTAACAATATTCAACCATAAACCATTTAACTTGCTGATGTGAAGTTGTCCAGGCTTTATAAACGCTTTAAGGGTTTTCAATATTGTTTTTTTATCTCAAATGGTAATGCGATTATGTCATTGTCGTATGTTGACATATTTGCGTTACTCCTGGTTTTGTTGTTTTCAATTCTTTCAACATATCAAGTTTATAAAAAATCATTTTTCTTAGAAGTTCAGGTCAGTTTTTATAGTGGATACGGTTCCAGAGATATTTGAGAAAATGGGTTACCTAGTTTGACATGATAGGAAGAAGTATCATTTTTCTTTAGTAAACACTTCATCAAGCTAGCATCACACTCCCCGCACTCCTTCATGGTTTTTGGTTTACACCGGAGCCAAGGTTTGATGATGAAGAAGTGTTGTTTGTGGGTGCCACCTAAGCCAGGTACCCAATCTGGAGTTCTTTCTATATTTCCATTCACGCAAAGTTAACTGATGTTAAAAAGAGCTGATTTTTCTAAAACATTAGACTGCTTTCAGATCAAAAGAATGTAGGCATACCTGTTTGACCCATGCACTTGATATCATGAGCACACCAAAGGGAATACAGATTGTTGGCAAAGAAGAAAGGATGGAAAATGTTTTCTCAGTGTCCACCAATATCTTGTGGTGCAGCTGGCACTTCAACCTGTTTTTTGAAATACCTTGTTGTTAGGAACACAATATTATCTTTTAATTCAGTCTATATGTTATTAGGAACACGGTTTTGAAATATGTTATCAGGAACACAATATTATCTTGAAAAACATATATGTGTCAGCTTCTTCTAACATGAGAAATATGTTATTAGATTGAATTAGACACTGTATTAGAACTTTTTTCAAGTCACAAGCAGCTTCCACTGGGTAAGACACATTTATCAGTCCTGGGTCCTTTAAATATCAACAATGGAATTTTGCCTACTGCCCATCAAATGCTAATTAGAAGTTTTTTCAAATAGGACAAAGAATTCTAACATCAGTGTGTACAACAACATATCAGATTATATCACTGCTAACAACAAATATTTTCTACAAACTAAATACTACAACAACTGAAAAATAAGGTTCGCGCCACGTGTCTGCGCTAAACTTATTGCGTCTATTATTATAATGTACATTTATGGGTGTTTGAATGTGCATTTTTAAGCAAACTATGATATACCATTGTGTCTAAATGGGTGGTCAACACCTTCCACAACAAAGCCGGTATTAGACGGTAGAGTAAAGCGACATTTATACCCTATTATATCTATTACTATACTGGTCTACAATACCCCAATGATGATAATATTAAAAATAATGAATTCCAATCAGTTCACACTTTTTCGTAGCTAGAATAGTTATCTAACATGCCTACTAATAAACTTTTCATAAAATCGAAAAGACATTTACCTCTTTTAACCACTAAGACTCCCAACACAATTCGCATCTCCATCATATTCCCCCTAATGTTCACACTTTTAGCCTGTTTTCGTTTAGGAATATACTTCTTCAGCAGCTCAAACTCTTACTGAGAATCCATCCTTCTCTTCTCCAACCCCATTCATCGAGTACGTTCCTATGAAAATAAAAACCTTGTCATTACATTCACACACATAACACACATGTTCTTTTACAAACTAATGCTACTAACATTATCATATATTTATGCCACTGTGTAATAAAAATTTGGTACGAACGCATCAAAACTCTTGTTTATTCTTGCAGCAGCCTAAGCCAAACACACTTTATGATGCAACAAACTAATTCGAATACTTTATTTATGCAGTTACCTGATCCAGAACATTTCGTTACTTCAGCAACTTGGTCTCGTCCAAACACGCTATTGGCTAAAGGGTACATTCACAAACTTTGGAGCAAACAACCTGGTTGCTTTCTATAACCGTTTGTGCCTATGCGCAAACATTCGAGCAACTCCATCTTTCAGCAAGATGATACTCACAACCTATAACATAACAATACCCATGTAATTTGTAATCACTTCACTTAAAAAAGATGCAAATGAAACTGACATACTAAAGGTTTTGGGTCCGCGACATATACCTTCATGTTGCTGAAACTACTTGTTGCGGAGAAACGCACATATATTGGGAAGAAAGCTCAGGTATCACCGAAAGATAGAAATTAACTAAATTCCCAAGGTGCAGGTAACTCCAGTGAAATGACAGCGTGTTGGTAGTTTTTTTTTTTGTTCCTGAAAAATGAAGAAAATTCTTAGAAACAAAAAACCCCAATTCTCAAAAACAAAATTTCTTTCATCCTTCAATCTAACCAAATTCTCAACTACGGATGTGCAATTAAAAAACATGCCCACTAATATAATTTTCTAACATGTCCATCCATGGCTTTCATGGCCTCGTTAGCTAATTCATCGTTGTCATAGTTCACAAAACCATATCCACTCGACCTCCCTGACTCTGTGTCAGTAATGACTCTGACATAATCATAAAAAGAAAAATGTTAATTGATTAGAAAAAGAAAAAACAAAAAACCAACATGTCAAAAAATAGTATTTATGAATCATGTTCTTAGTGTAACGTTACTATTCGTAAGTCAAGCAATGTAGGTGCGAGTCTTTTTAAATCCATATGAAAAAAAAATTGAAGCTTTGAATGTAAAGCACACCAAAAATGTAGAGATAACTCTACGTTATGAAAAATTAAATGAGGACGCTAATGGCATAAGAACATTTTTAACATAGAAAGCAATAAACATAAGCACTAAAATATAAGATGGGCTTTATACAGATGATCTTAAAACCATGACTCACTATCTCAATATTTCTAATACAAAATTCTCAATTAAGTACGGTCTGATCCTAATAACAATAAGACGCAGATGGTGGCGATAAATGCTTTTTACAATTATGTGAGTCATTTAATGGTACTTGCATCGGCATAAACGTTTTTTTCCGTCATCTATTATGAATAGCACTTGCATTGCCAATTACGCTTTTTAGCTCACCCAAATATTCATAACTAATTCAGATTGTCTTACAAAGTACACAACTCCAAACTTTTAAAACCAAATTAGAAGTAAAAGTAGTAATACCTTTCATCTCCACCAGCAAAACCAAAGACACTTCAAGAAAACTCGAACTCATCATGTTTTCCTAAACAAATAGTAGCACAAAAACATGAACAAAGTAAAAAAAAAACTTCCTATACATATCCGCAAAAGATTTAAAAAATTGTCTCATATGTATAAACAAACTCACAACATTCTTTCAACATAACCACAACAGACACATACTTAAAATCCAAAATCAAAATCTTACAAAGAAAAACCCCTAAAATCAAAATCGTACCGGTGCTTAATGCGAAAGTCATGTTTTAAAGTAAAGCAAATCCTCATACCTCCTCCTGCATAAAAATATCAACAAAAGCAAACAAAATTCAGATTAAACCAAAAGTCACATCAAAACAAACCAATCGAAAAAAAACCAAATTTCATGTTCATCTAACACAAAACCTAAATTCAATTGAAACCTTAATTCAATCATTATTGATATTCGAAATTTTAAAAAACTTACATACTACTATGAGTGTCAGCATGATTCTTCTTCTCCATCTTGATTCTCAAATCTGCTCCTACGATGTCACCAGCAAGAAAACACTGCTGGAAAGTTTTTGTGTGTTAACCTTCGACACGATTCTTAGAAAACACCGATGGGAGAAAGTGCGTGTGAGAGATGGTGAGGAGAATGTTACTAACACGTGGAACTTTCTGGGAAATAGATTTGAGGGTGGAGGTGCGGTGTGTGTTTTCTGGGAAAGAGAACACGTATAAGGATACGTGTTTATGTTAGAGAGAATAATAATAAAAAGGTACTGTATCAAGTGAATTAAAAAAATAAAAGTTACTGTAGATATATTATTATTTTTAATATAAAAAATAGTACTGTAGCAAGTGTGAGTGCGTAGAAAGTATGACAAATGTTATATATTATTAATATTAATAATATCACTAATAATTGATTTAATTATTTATTAAAGTCCTGCTCCTGTCGAAGAAGATGATGAGAGATAATAAAGTAATCAATTTATTAGCTATGGAAGTGGGTCGCGACTTGCATTTTCCGGTGCCCCATTAGCTTTCTCTCTTCAGCGATTTATAGGCGACTTTTTGTCACTATAAGGCGACTTTCAAAAAAATAAAATCTTTTTTATAACATCAAATTTAAATTTCATTAATAATAAAAAACATTACATTAAATAATAAAAAACATTACATAATAATTCAAATAAAATTAAAACATTACAATAATAAAGCTTTTCAGCTATTATTAATTTGCATTATTCCAAATGTGTTCCACTAAATCGGCTTTTAGACTTAGATGAGCCGTTCTGTCGACTATCCCCTAAGTAACTTGCATCGATTCTGTATGTGTTCTTATGGGATCATCATCACGGTGTTGTTCCTCTGGAAAAAGATCGGGAGATATCGCATTACCGTTGTCATGAATTATCATATTATGTAATATGATGCATGTGTACATTACATCCGATAGTCTACTTTGCGTCATCTCACGAGCCGGATATTTAATTAGCTTCCACTTCAACTTTAATACCCAAAAGCTCGTTTCACATCTTTCCTTGCTGCTTCGTGCTTTGTCTTATACAATATTCGTTTATGATCATTCCTACCCGGATTTTTTTATATATTTAATAAGAAAGGACCATTGCGGATATATCCCGTCAGTAAGATAATATCCTCTTTTATAAGGCACGTTGTTAGCCACGAATGGAACATCCGAAGCTCTCCCTGATTTGAGATCAGTGAAAATAAAGGATTGACGTAAAACGTTCACGTCGTTATTCATCTCGGAGACCCCAAAGAACGCATGCCAAATCCATAAATCATTAGAGGCTATCGCTTCCAATAAAATGAATGGATCTGGCCCGTGACCACCCCTAGAGAATTGAGCTCTGTATGCGACTGGGCAATTCGCCCACGGCCAATGTGTACTATCAATGCTTCCTAACATCCCAGGAAACCCATGCTTTTCATCGTGACGAGCATAGAGTTTTTCCATGTCAGTATACGTCGGCTTGCGCAAAAACTCTTCACCATATAAATTCATGATGACATTACAAAAGATCTGGATACTCTTACAGGCTGTTGTCGCACCCATTTGCAGATATTCATCCAGAGAATATGGAACGGATCCGTATGCCAATTGATGAATTGCGGAATTACACTTCATCAATGATGAAATACCAAGCTGTCCCGTACAATCATCCCTTTGTTGTAAAAAAGGGGAAGTATCGGTTACTTCTTGAACAATTTTTGTAAATACTCTTCGGCTCATTCTGAAATGGTCACGGAATGTTGTTTCGTCATACTGTGGGTGTTCGGAGAAATACGCCATTACTTATCGATCATGAGCACCGTAACGATCCCTTTCTACTGGGGTTCGTTGGAGTTTTGGCTTTGACGCTTCATAAGCAGCTTGACAGGCCTCCGTAAACATAGCAAGCTCGCTATTAACTTCATCTTCATCGTCTGAAGAGGTATAAAAAAATAGATCGGAAGACATTGTAGATTAGTGGTTTGAATGTGTGTAGAGAAAATAGTTGTTTGAATGTGTGATAAAAATGGTGAGATGAGTGGGTATTTATAATGTTAAATTATTTATATTTTAAAATTTTAAAAGTTTTTTTTATATTAAAACAAAAATCGATGCTTTTTCCTTCCCTCGACTGTTGTCGTCTGCTCAATTAAAAACCTTCGTAGTCTCCGGCGACCTCGACCACGACCGACTAGCCACTACGGGGCCGACCGACGGCGACCGAGGTCGACCGACCCGTAGCGCCTAGCATTACTCAAATTCTTAAACCGTATAAAAAGTAAAGATAAGATGACAAATATTCTCCACTAATAAACAAAAATGTTTTCCCACAGCATATAGGATACAAAACAAACAAGATCGCTAAAAAGTTTTTCCACAGTATATCTTCCACATTGCATTGTTAATCAATTGTTTTGTCCGGTAAAACTTTTCCAAGAAGTTCTATAAAAATTGAGAACAAATGTGAAGTTGAATGAAAGCCAAAAGAAAAAAAATACAAAAAGAATTTTTTTGATGTAAAAAATACGTAAAATTTGATGTTAATCATTTTTTTTATGTTCATCATTATATTGGGGAAATGAAAATCACAGAAAAAACAAAAGATATAATGAAAGTTTGGATTGTTGAACATTAAATTTACACATTTTTTTCATCATCATTTAAAAAAAATTATTTTAAGTGAATAATGTGTTTCAAAAACTTTAAATTTATAGATACTAGTTATATTGATTAAAGACAAAAATCACGTGTAAAGTATATTATTTCATATGTAGTAAAGCATAGGTAAGACCATATCGCTCCATAAAGACTTGTATTGTACTCAAATCACATAAAGTTTTTTGGTTCAAACGAATTAATTGTCGTAATTTAAGCAAATTCGGAACAAGCGCAAAATGGGTATTTTTGAGAATTCAATAGTAAAAGAGATATGTTTGCTTGTATTAGTTGAAACAATTCAGTTGATATTATTATGATTATGATTATGCAATTGGTTACAACAAACACAAGGATTAGATTTCTCAATTTCTCGACTATAATTCGCAAGTATGCATTTTTTGTCAAAAATGTTTTTTTATGTCATGCGTTAGACTCAACCAACAAATTCGAGACTTATCTATATGCTCTAATATAGACAATCACTCTCATCAATTATCATAGACAAGCACTTGCAAATGGATATACTCTAGTTGATTCAAACAAGGCAAACAAACACATCAAAACTCATGCATAAAAAAAGATCTTAGCATAACATGAAATTGTAAAGAATCAATCATAACCAAACACTACTTTATTATATCAACATCATCCAAACAAACATAAAAGGGTTAAGCCTAACATGGCAAATGAGTTCATAATCTCACTAGATAAACAATAAGTAAAAGTGGTCATGCACATTGGATGTTGGATAAGAAATTGCACAAGTGTCACTAGCAACCCAATATCAATCTTCGATATTACTTAAGTTTCTAAACTAGTTCTTGTAGGGAAACATGTACACTTTTATTAAGATGAAATCAGATTATAATCAATAAATAATTAACAGAAAATAAATGACAGAAAATAAAACAAACAGAATGGGGTAGAAGCAGAAGACAGACACTATAAATGATAATTAAATAAAACAATAAAATAGTAAAAGGACTTACTAGATCATCATCAAGGAAACACTCTTCGAGGCATGTGTTTGACACGCTTAGCACTAGAGAGCTGAGGCACGTGTTTGACACGCTTCCCTTAAAACAGATTTGCTGTCTGTTTCCCAAGGTACAACAGCCGAAACATGACGTGGAGGTTGTGAAGACTTCACATGAAGCTTTACAATCCCCTAGGTAGTGTACCTAGTCGTTGTAGTGTAGTATAAGCAAGACTCGGGGGTTGTTATCATTCTTTAGGGGAATAAGTTGGGAAGGCTCGAACACGGTCTAACAGAATTCTAAGGGGTTGAGAGAAGATTCT
>BQNB010043729.1:21080-45330 GCA_026074375.1 Tanacetum coccineum | reverse complement strand
AAATGATGAATTCTTCATATTTTTGAACAAATAGGTCTATTTTATTATCCTTGACTTGTTTGTTACCTTGATGGGTAATTATTAAGGAATTCTAAATATCCTTAGCCGTATCACATATGAAAATCCTTTCATATTCTTTTTTTGATAAAGCATTATATAAAACCATTTTGCTTCATCGTTTTTGGAAATCATTTTCTTATGATTTTCATCAAATTTTTCATAAGTGGTAACTACATCTTTACCATCTTTGTCTTTGATGGTAGGTTTGTAGTTACCATAAACTATAATATACCAAAGATCAATATCTTTAGACTTTACATATGTTTCAAAGCGTTTTTTCCAATATATAAAACAATTAGCCTCAAAGAGAGGTGGTCATTGCATAGACTTACCTTCTTTGTAGTTTTTTCAAATCCATAATCGTTTTAAAGTTTTAAAATACAATATATTTTAAAAAACTTTTGTAACCTTGCTCTTGATACCAATTGTGGAAAACTAGAAGGGGGGTTGAATAGTTTTCTACCACTTTTTCAAATTTGTTTTGATCTTATGTGAAGATTGTACGATATTGATGTTTGAGAATAGAAATAAGACAAGTAAAAGTAAAAGTTAGAAATAAGTAACTAAGACACAAGTATTTATAGTGGTTCGGCTACAAGGACACCTTCCTTGCCCTACTCCACTCCCCGAGTCACCTACTCGAGAGTTTGTTAACACTGGTCACCAATATCCTTTAACCGGCGGAGAAGCCTCACAACGTTGCTTACACCTTTTAACGGTACAAAGCTAGATACCGGATTCTTTACTCGGTAGAATCAACCCAACAACACTATTCTAGTTTTACAATGATGGAGAATGCAATTACAACAAGTAAATGATATACAAGATTCGGCAAGGTGATCTTGAAGATTCTATTGAGATGAGAAGCAAGATACTTGGTACTTGATCGTCTCGAAGGGGTGTTTGGTAATTTCTTGTTTGAAGAGAATTACCTACAAAATGCTAAATAAAACTATGGAAGAATAGAGAGAATGATCAGTAGATAAGAGAGTTTGTTGTTAGAAAGGTGTGTCTAAACAAGAGAAATGGCTTGGTATTTATAGCCATAAATTTTAATGTAGGCCGGTTCCGCCGGTTCTGTTGCAGAACAGAACCGACCTTTATATCGAAGGGAACTGGCGTACAGTAACACAATCCGAATTTTGATATGCAAAATCTTGAGAGATCATGTGTAATCTTGTAGGATTATGTTAAGATATGCTGCAAATGATGATGTTATTTATGATGCAAATATTACTTCACATGTTTTGTATGAAATTTAAAGTGATGCTTAAAAATGGAAAATAAACGTTTAAGACGTTTAGGACATTTTTACTTTCATAGAGATTTTACTAAATGTTATCAACAAAACATGAGAAGATCGTACAATAAAATAAATGTTTTTATGGGTTTATTTGTATTAACACTTCTTTCACGTTGATCTTTTCGACTATATTTTGACGTACATATCGACCTGACTGATTGCACTAGTAACAAGTGTTCGTGCTAAACTGCACCGACTCATACCCCGTTTCATGAAAGCCATTTTGGTTCTGATGGAGACTGAATAAATAACGATTGCTCCTCTTCTCCCTGATAGATACATGATGTCCTGCAACACGACGCCTTATTCCCCATGGTTTTTACAAATTTCTCTCTAAACGATCTCTCTAAAAACAACGACTCGACTTTCCTCGACTGTATCCCCTAACCTTCTTGTAAAAGTTTATCAAATCAAAGACATAATACCCATTTCGTTATTTTTAGGTGAACCCGAATTGTACAAACTTTTCAATAGCAACATATTTGAAATGAGACAACTGATTGCTAGCTTAAGTTCATGAGTTAAGTTTGTAATAACAACTTGATGCTTAGCTTAATTTCATGACAGTTCTTGTTTGATTGAGTTGTGGAGTTAAGTTAGATTCAAAGTTGCTACTTAGCTTAAGGTTTATGATAATTTTTCCCAAGGACATGCTAGCTTACCCTCGCTAATATAACCGCCTGAAAATTTCTTCGGACTGACACTCCTTTTCACCTTGTAGGATAAACTCAGATAGAAATGTTATGATTTCAATTTTAGCAGGAATTGACCATATCACATAAGCTATGACCACAACGTTGAGTTCTGATTTGACTTCTAATTCTTTCATGATGAAATTGACATTCATTAAATTCTAAGTTCAAGCGTCAGTCCTCTATAACAAGAAAATATATCAATTGTAGATTCTAACATAGTAGACTAGGTTGTTATACTAGACTAGCAGTTTTGTTAGCAAAATTGTTCACCTTGACCTGCGAACACCCACTGGATTTTTATGGTTGACATATGATGAACCTTAAGTGAAACCTAGTCAATGATTAACTATTTATCACCCTATAGGAAGTCAGTTTGATGATTGATTTCATGTTATGGAAGAACCAAACAAGACTCTCTACGAAAGTTAAGCAACCTAGACGAGACAAGATTTTGATTTCCAAACCTAAAGAGAACTCTAAGCGGGGACCCGAATCTATTTGAAAAGCAAGAGCAAGACACTATAGACGTCACTACTTGACTACTTAGAACATCTCACGGTCGCGACGCGAACCGGATCACATTCGAACACTCGACCAAAATCTCGCATTTCAGAATCTCAGGATAACTAATGAAGTGTAAGACAATGGCAAATCCACAACGCCTTTCGGTGAAGACCGTATCACTTTTGAAGAATATTCAAGCCAGTACTTAGAAACTAAGTCCTCAGAGAAACCAACGGAAACCTCAGTTTGGGGAAAAAACTAAGCAAACAAGGAAAGTTAGTATATAGTGTTAAACATCTATACCATAATACCTGGTAACTCAAGTTGAATTTCGGGGCGAAATTCTTTTAAGGGGGTTAGACTGTGATAACCGGTGATTTTTCCCAGGTCTTAGTATTTTAAAATACTATGACTATATATCTACACACTACGATTTCATCAAATTCCTATAAGGAAACTCATAAGTTGACTTTTCTTGACTTCTTATACGTAAAACGGTTACGGTTTAACCGAATGTCAAATATCATATTTCTATACCAATGAATCACTTCGGTTCAAATTTCTATATTCTAAACGTCTACGATCACATTTAATCACTTACTGGTAAGTCTTCCCGCGCTCAGCGAAAAACGTCCTCTACACGTACCGGCACGACAGAAATTAAATATCATGTCTAAATATCCCAAATATTAAAATAAACTTTATTATTTTCCAGTCTCATAATGCTCTGTTTTAGTCCTTTGACTTTTTGACTTTTTACGGTTTAAGTCAGAACAGTTACCGTGTAACGGTAGTCAGTTTATTATCTATTTGATCATGAGCTCAGTTATTCTCTTTAATTATCTTATTGTGGATGATTATATCTATATTTGATCAATTTCCGAGAGGTTATCCCGCAAAAGGCTTAAAATATCAAGCAACGCGTTTCGGCACGTCCATAAATGGTCCATACTAAATTTAGAACAATTTAACTTATTTACCTATGGTGTGAATATTCAAAGTTTAAGTAAATACACTTTTACATTCGTTAAAAATGCAAGGAACTTTCGGGTCATGTTTTAAACACGAACTATGATCGTTTAATAACCCAACAAGAGACAAAACGCACATAGGAAGCCCCTAGGATGCCATCTATGGTCGAACCCCACAAGGCTTATTTTTAGCTTGTGTGTCCCATGAAGCATCTTCATTTTGTCTCATTTAGATTTCAAAACACACACACTTCACAAAAATTACACACACACGTTCTCTCTTCTCCCTTTCTTTTCTTCTTGGTCACATCCAAAACACCAAACACACATAAACATTTCATTTTTTTATTTTGATCAAGAACAATAAGGTTTAAGTTCATCTGGGTTGATTTCTAATGGTGTTTGTGTATTTAAAAACAACATTTGGGTTGTCGTTTCGTGTTAATCTCATCTTCAAAACCATCTTTGTAAGTCATCATTCTTTTGAATATTTTTGTACTTTTAGTAGTCTAAAGATGCATAGATGATGGTTGTATGGTGCGTTTTTTAAAACTCAAAAGCGAAAATTTAATAAAAGGTATATAAAGGTGTGTTTGGGTTCGAATTTGAGAAAGGAAAACAAGGAGAAAACCACTTTGGTACTTGGGTTGTGATGGTTGAATAACATTTATATACTTAGTAGCTTATTTCTATTTTCGGCTTAAATAAGCTCGTACGGCTTATTCGTGGACTTATTTGGTTTTGGGTATAAAAAGAAACAAAGGAAAAGTGATTTTGGTTATTACCTATTCTTGTCATATTTCTATAGCTTATTATGGTGGCTTATTTCGAGAACTAAAATAAGTTATAGCTTATTTGGCTTATCTAGAAAGCTATATATTTGGTTTTGGGCTTATAAAACCCACGGCCCAAAAGGTCCAAATAGCCACGGCTTATTGTGGACTCTTTTGTGGTTTGACTTATTTTCGTGACATAACGTTTGGCTTATTTGAATACTAGAAATACTTAATCGCGTGACGCGTATCTTATAACTTGATGTCCGATTTCGGACTTGGAATATTTTCGGAAGTGTTTGTTTGGTTCTTTATAGGCCACGGCCCAATATGAGGCCCATTAAGCTTCGGCTTAGTTGTGGTGTCCTTGATTCGGCTTATTTTCTATTTACTCCTAATGCGTGTTCAAACTGATATTTCGGACTAATTAGGGTTTAAGAACTAAACGATAGGGTTTTGGACTACTATTGGGCCTTAAGGCTCAATAAGTGAAAAACTAGTAATTTTGGGCGTTGAAATGGATTTTTGATCGAATTATATTTTATTAAGTTAAAAGGGATTAGAATAGTCGTTTGGAAAATGCGTTTTGATAAAACGTCACGAAAACGTGGATTTTGGCATTTTGTCGGAAATTGTTGATTTAAGAAAAGTGTTTGAAAATAAGGTTTAAAACCTTGGAAAATTTTATTAAAATACTACATAGAAATATTTCACAAAAACTTACTTTTTCGAAATCCGACAAAAAGACGAAATAATAAAATATTATTATTTTAATAAATCAACTAAAAGATGAAAAATATAATTTATGATTTTATAAATTATAAAACTTCTATTTACTGTTTAGTGTATCTAAAACGCATCATTTCTTATAACTTATTCATTTAAAGTAGATAACTTGAGGTTTGCCGGGAAAACCGCCGAAACTTATTCAACTAATGTTTTAATGTGAATTCACTTACTTCTAAATTTCTACTCCTAAATCATTTTATTTGTCTACATCTACTCGATGTTAGTACATAATACCTAGTATACGTATATAACTATTTCGGGCGTATTTCTTCTAAGTCTTATTCATCAACCATCACACAACCGATAATACTAAAAGCGATTGTACAACTCACGTTTAAGACTCCTATGCATCAACTCTAATCATACACTAAAAACATATTTTTGAATCGGATATTAATTGGATTAGGTCGTGTCTTGACGTTGTTGCATACTATTGTTTGAATCATACTCTCAGCTACTTATCACATTTGCTTAAGGTGAGTTCTCGTAGCCTCATTTTCAAACTTTTTTCCGTTGGGAGAAAATGATACTCAAGTCTATTTCATACATTTTTATCATTGTGCAAAACAAATTCATACTTTCTGGCAATGCTGTGTGCTTATGATTGCGTGTATGAATGCTATGTGAAACCTATGACAATGCTATAAGAACACTATGTCAATGCTATGTGAATGCAATAAGATCTATTTATGCAAAGTTCTATATGGACTTTTGCTCACTACCACATATCAAATGCTCGGGTGCATATGCGTATGCATGCCATATAAGTACATACATATATCATTTTCCGACCTATGTTAGCTCCAGCTGGTAGGCCTTAGGTACGAAGGACAAGTTCAACGCGTGGACCATTGACGAATGGTTGGTAGGATCAGATTTCTATGTTATGTTATGATTTCAAATGTCTATTGGAATGCTATGAATCTATTTGGAATGCTATGATCATTGAAACACTATGGTAGCATGGGATTGCTATGTGGAATCTAAATCTATTGCATGCATTCTGCTTTCATATTGCACATTTGTCCACAACTTAAACTAGGGGTGTGCACGGTTCGGTTTGGGTCGGTTTTTGGCTAAAACCGAAACCGAACCGAAATATTCGGTTTTTATAAAACCAAAAACCGAAACCTCTCGGTTTTTGGCGGTTTGGTTTTTTCGGTTTCTCGGTTTTTGCGGTTCGGTTTTTTGTTTTTTTCAGTTTCAAACCGTTTAAATTTGTTTTACGTAGAAAATTGGTTATCTTTTTTAATTTTTTTTGTCAATATGAGCCTAATAATGTTTACATAAATTTTTACAATTATACACATATAAATGAGAGACACACACATGCATGTGAAAATACACATAGTATGATCATTGTCATTGTAACGACATATTGTCAAGTAAACACACGTACACGACAAACATATATATAAACATTAAGATAATATATATTATAATAATTTCATCCATAAAATAAATATTAATTTAAAATTTTTAGTTATCATTTATTTATATTATATTAAATATATATTATTATAAAACTGGTTTGGTTCGGTTCGGTTCGGTTCGGTTTTTGAACTAAAACCGAAACCAAACCGAAATTTTTTGGTTTTTGAAAAATTAAAAACCGAACCATCGGTTTCTAGTTTCGGTCGGTTTTTTCGGCTCGGTTTTTTCGGTTTTCGTTTCGGTTTCGGTTTTTTCGGTTTCTTCTGCTCACCCCTAACTTAAACTATGGCACAACAACTAGGTTTACATCTAAACCTACGAGCTCACCAACTTTATGTTGACCTTTTGAGTATCATTTTCAGGTGTGATCAACAGTTATTATTATTTGGAGGTATTGAAAATCAAAGACCTACACTACCAAGATGATTTCCAAAGGACAAGAGTTTTCGTTGCTAAGATTTTTATATCAATAATGTAAACATAGATTTCATGTAAATCTTGTATGGTATAATCTTGTGCAATGTAATCATAACGTCGCATCCCGTATTTACGCTCTTAGCGGGGTGTGGCAACACTTCTTATTTTTAACACACTTTCAAATTAATCTTTATTTATATACTCTACTCTTCTCTACCTCAAAAAAATTATCTCAAAAAACTCCCAAAATCAAAACACCAAAAACCTGATGGCAACAAAACGTTCGAACACCATATTCTAGTTCTTTTTACGGTCACTCACCACCCATTAAATTTCAAACCGCAAATTTTGTATACCAATGACAACCACAACATTTTCATCAAAATAATATGTTTAAGCATTCGTTTAAACAACCGATGTGCCAACAACAACAAGAATCTCAAATGTATCGTCCACAAATGTTACATGATTCACAACCAACGTACCAATCTCAAACTTCTCAACATTTTATCCGGTTAACCGTTTTAATGTTGCGAAGGCAGAAGATTTGGTTCCGTTTTTTCCTAGTCTAGATTATTCTCCGGTTGAAGGTTCGGGTGGTCCATTCGTACCCGTGTAAGACCACTCTCCCATCGAAGACGTGCCTCCCGTAAAAAAAAGACTACAAAAAGACATCAAAAATCCAAGAAGGCGTAAAAAGATGAAAAAATCCCATGGACCCCAAAGGAAGAGTTAATGTTGTGTAAAGCTTGGAAACAGAAAATAGCGTCAATTGGATGCTCAAAAGTCTGATGTATTATAGACGCTTTTACTAGGTTACTTGGAGAATGAAATGGGGGAATCGAGAAAAGGATGTGATTCCCTCAATGAAAATGAAAAAATAGGATACGTCCTAAAGTTCATCAATTTTGCGCGGTTCACGACAATATAAAACAAAGAAACCAGAGTGACGCAAATGACAAGCATGTGATGAATGTCGTGTGACGTACGGTCAGAGCTTTACACAGATTGAGCCATGGAAACTTTTGGGGGAGCATAGTAATTGGATAGAGATAGAAATGCCAAAGTTTTACAATACCAAAGAAGGTGCTCTCAACAAATCAAAGACATCGGAACCACCTCACATACCACATGAGAATCAGTACATGGTGGTTTTAATCTCAACAACGAAGCAGCTAGCTAATTCAGAGGAGGTAGGCAAAGCAACTCATCCTATTTCGTTCCTTTGGAATCTTCAGCCGCTTCACCTCTTCTTGTTGATCGGTTATTGGATAAATGGAAAACGTCGCATATGTTTCATTTTTCAAAAAGAAGGAAGCCCGGGATTCTTATACACTAGGTTTGAATTAAAATTGGTACTTGGACATGAAATTAATTATGGTGGTTCGAAAGTATAGTAACATCATTTATACTTTTAGCTTGACGTCCAAAAGCAGTTCATGTTGGTGTGTTGCAGAAATGAAAGCAGCAATGACCATGGCCCCAGAGTATTCCAAGTAAAAATAACTTACGAAACAAATTTTATTAGGCTAACATTATCTCTTTTTTTTTCATAAAGAAGCTACTCTATTTTATTAAAAAAACTCCAAATGAAAAAACACTTCAATTATACTTCGTAGAGGTGTCATGTAGTAATACGAGCTAAATATTTAATAGTTATGGTTGATTGAATTTGATACTTAGTCACGAGGTGTAAACAATAGGAAGTTGATCGAAGCACAATTGTATATAGTACTTTCATTTTTGGGAAAAACAACAACAACAACATTACCCAATCCCGCCATGGCAGCGTATGGGGGATGTGAAATGTAGACAGATCATACTCCTACCTTTGGGAAACCCGCGGTTAGGGAGACTGCTTCCAGGTAGACCTCCGGCTAAGAGAAGGAAGAAGAAAATGATATTAATATTACGGATACACTTTTCTTTTAACATTTAAAAGAAAACATAATAGTAGCGTTGCTAGTGTTGGTGGTGTGAATTGGTTGTAACAGCTAGAATTTAGTTGAAAAAACATTATTTTGGGTGAAGACTAGTAAGTACATGATATGATATGGTTGAGTTAGTGTAAACTTATTGCACGACTACTCTACAAGCTAGTGGTTGAATTGGTATGAATTTACTCCAAAATCACTATAAAAAGTTATAGGTTGCGACACAAAATGAGTAAATTTTCATAGGGGCCAATAAAGTTTTGAGGTAGGAATATGAAGATGCTGATAAATGAAAACGAGGATTGGTGAGACAACTTATAATTTGTTCCCTCACATTTGACCTATATTGAAATGCAAAAGTAATCATCACTTTCTTTAGATATTAATATTTGTACGGGTTAGAAGTAGGGGTGGCTCACGTCCAAGGAACGGACGGCGGTCGGTCCGAGAACTGAGTTGTTCCAAAAATGAGGACCTGAGGAACGGGACCGAAATGTACGGTCGGTCCGGCGTAGGTCTTCGGTGGTCCGGTCCTACAGGGCATAATCATCGGGTTTTTGGTCGGACCGGACTGGACTGAGACCGAAGTAACAAAAACCCCGGACCGAGGACCGGACCGAAATACGTTCGGTCAGGTCCGGTCCGGTTTTCCGGTCCAGTATGCTCACCCATAGTTATAAGTATCTCGACATTATGTTTATGAGCATGTGAAAATACATGTGCGGTCCGAAATTGTAGCATATTTTTTAGTGCAAGTGCTTAAAAAATGATTCGTTTGCATCATTTAGTGAAAAATCTTGTAGATGCTCTAAATTTGGTGTTTTTTATATTAATTTTTTTGGCACCAAAATAATGTGAAGTTTAGTGTCAGCATTTAATAACATTTTTGATATTTATTGCCTTATCTATAATCTATAATATCTATAATGGAAAATGTACGAACCTTGAAAGTAAAAAAATTAAGTAATATATTCATGGAAACTATAAACAATATTTTGGAAACCAGGTCTCTAATCAACCCGGTTGAGTCACCGGGGTCACCGGGTTAACACGGTATTCCATCGGTCAAACCGGGTTTCAAAAATAAAAAAACCGGTTTAATATGACCCGTTTTTTGACATGAAACGTTTTAACCAGTTGAACCGGCCAGGTCTAACCGGGTTTCAAAATATTATGTTTAATCTCCAAATCCTTAAACTTTCATTATTTTTTGTTTATAACCCATAAACTTTTTTTATCATTATAGCTATCTGCCGCTATAAAATCTCATTGTTATGCACGGGCACTCGTCTAATTTTAGTGTAAAAAACACATTTTGTGATAACATATAAGATGTTTTATGTAACAAGTTATCAATACAATAAAGACTTGTGGATTAATTTTCAACATGTTTGATTCATAACAACTTTATCATACCAACTTTATCATACCAACTAAGTCACCAACTAATTGAAATCTCATTACTTCTTTTTCATTCTTTCACCGACCAGACTTCTTTCTCACACGTTCGTATAACACTAAGAAGGTACGGCGATGTGTCCCAGTCATACATTATAGTTCATTTGGTGACGTATGCCACGACTATAGCATGCCAAACTGCACCATGGTTGGTGTGTGCTGAAATGCCGACCCTATAAGATGTTATAGGGTGCAAGTACACCTACACTCTAATACAAAAGTCTACTTTGGTAATTTTGTTTATAAATAAAATCTCGTATTTACTTATATTAATACAAAAGTCTACCCATTTGATGTCCTATCCTTGTCAACAAACCATACGCTATCTTTTTCATGAGTCAACAAAAGTCACATTAACTTTACCCACCAACCAATTTCATATCTCATAAGTTTTTTTGACCTAACTTTGTGTGAATTTATTGCAAATCTCTATAAAAGCTATATAGGTTGTGACATAAAGTGAGCAAGTTTTCAATGACTAGTAAAATCCTTCCTGAAAAAAATCAATTTCAGTTTCACAAGTTTCTTCTCAAAGTTTCATAATTTCAACCTGAATTAAATAACACACATTTGAGGTAGTCGAGATTTCATTATTTTTGTTTTGGTCATTGTATATTGTGTTTTAAAAGCAAAATGCAATTGACTTCATCATAATTCACGAGTTTAAAACAATGTTGACTGAGTTAACAGCTAATATGACGTTGTTAAGATGGCGCGATTCTTGATATTATTCGTGACCTAAAGTAAATGAATTCATTTTGTATCGTTAACTTGTCATTTTATGTTGTTGGTTGTTGCGTATTCAACATATCAATGCCCTTTTATAGTCAAAACTTCAAAATACGAGTTACAACTAAGATGTAACAACTCAAGCCTTATCAGACATATAAGATTTTTCAAAAAATTTAGTGTTACAACTAACAAACTTTTGCCTATACGTAATTAAATTTGTGAACAAGACATTCTCTAGTATTATTTGAAATAAACATTTCTCTTTCAAACTTATTATTTCAAGCAATGCCTAAATCATAATCACTAAATCATCAAATAATCTTATTGCCAACGTCTAAATAAATGACATTAATTATGGATTAGGTTTTTTTAAATAACCGACCAAAACTTCAACTTTGGAGTTTAAATATTATATCTTGGCCTATAGTTGCGTCTTTTGTCGATGCTTTAGGTGTTTGTTACTCGGCTTTCTATATACGAGAAAATTACTGTTTAGGGACAAGATCTTTTTCTTGTTCCATATTATGGTCAACTTTTTAAAATCTTCCCAATATGGTCACGCTCAACCGACTATTGTACTTTTATTTAACACCCAAATTGTTGGTTCCGCTGCGTGTAAATTTGGGGGTGTTAAAATAACCCATGATTGTGGCCAACAAAACTCAATCACTACTTTGTCTTATCTCTCACCAATTGCTCAACTGATGGTTGCTTAACCCATAAATGCTCAACCGGCGGCTACCTACTTTTTTACTTTTTGCTAATAATGTTAAATGTCCGAAATATCCTTATAACTTTTTTCTTTCTCTTTTCGTGTATGGTTATGACCTTTATGTCCGTTTATTCAGTTTACTTTCATATTTGCAAATTCGTCGGTTCTTGGTTACATATTAGCCCATTGTCATAATAATATTTCCTACAGGCCTTCCTTTGCCAGTCGTTCTATTAGTATAAACTTGCCTCTCTTCTTTAACGTGGCATAGTATATTAATAGTTGTAAGCCCGTAACCATTAATAATGAAATAGTCAGTGCAAGAAAACTTAACTTGATTTATAACAAGAAGACACGTCTAATTGCTGATGTGTATTTAGAGTGGGTCAAAGATCTTTTCAACATATATTGGGTCATTATAAGAAGTGGACAGTCCCAGATTCACTTCCTCATCTGGGACGCTGGCTAGTTTGTGTTTTCGTTAAAATCGGATGCTGAGCTCACCATGTTTCCATATATACCTTATGTTCTAACGTGAACATCCATTTACATATAACTTTGTATTACTTGGACGTGTTCACCAAGTGTTTTAACAAATTTGAAAAACATAGTTAAGTTCTCTCATGTACCTCTCTTTGAATAGGTAGCACAATAAGTATTCTAGCATTAGTATCATATACTTTTATTTAAACCATACCAGTTCAACCTGAGTTTAAAATTTAAACATGTAAAATTCACATTTTTTAGTTTATCGAGTAAATCACATGAGAATTTTGTATTCAGCTTTACCTATTGCATGCATCTGATGTACTATAAAGTTACCATTTAATGCTATCATATTGTAAATTTTACCGAGTTAATAACCCCCCTGTGAAGGAGGCCCGCTAATATTAACTGGCTAGAAGAACCCACATATGAAATTCTCAACGTAGTAACGCACACCCAAGGCCCGCCAACATCATATCGTTCGATAAACAAGAAAGAGAAAGATAAAGATAAACAAGTTATAAGGGTGGATTTGAGAAGACAAACAAGAAAGAGAAAGAAAAAAAAGTTATAAGGGTATTTTGGACATTTAACATTATTAGCAAAAAGTAAAAAAGTAGGTAGCCGTCAGTTGAGCACTTGTGGGTTGAGCAGCCGTCGGTTGAGCAATTGGTGAGAGATAAGGCAAAGTAGTGGTTGAGTATTTTGGGCCACAATCGTGGGTCATGCCTGCATGTGAATTGTACTTGCAAATTGCCACGTGGCGAACAATGGGTGGAGTTGAGCAATTAAGAAGTTGAGCGTGACTATATTGAGAAGATTTTGAAAAGTTGACCATAATAGGGAACAAGAAAAAGATCTTGTCCCTAAACAGTAATTTTCACCATAAAAGTTTTATATGCAGATATTAGGTGGGACTATACGACATATTTGGTTAGCTAGAAATATAGTTGTAGTCGTACATAATGATTTCACTTCAAACGACAAATTTAGGTAGCTATAAATATATATAGTCGTTTCCGAAGATAAATACTTTTCTTGGTCGATAGTGAGGTTTCATATTCAAAGTTTTGTTTGTCTAGAAGCTTATGATTTTTCTAGTGCATAGTTGTTGTAGTTTCAAATTGTACTTCATAAATGGTGTCGAGAATCATTCAAGGGTGAATTTTTCAATAGAAGGGTTAAAGTGAAATCAGATGAGGGTAGCGTATAAATGCAAAACATATAAATTTAAGGCTTTTAATTTTTTTCTCAATTGTGACATCAACCTTTTAAATTTTGATCATTGTGTGTATTTTGTGACCATTTTATCTTTAATTTTTTTTAATTTCGAGGGGTAAAATGGTCATTTTACATGACAGAATAGTCACAAAATACACAAATATAAAAGGTTTGTGTCACAATAGAAAAAGAAATAGTGGTCTACGCACAATGACAAAAAATAGCAAGTATAATATATTTTCACGCAATTAACCCTTTTTGTTTTGGTCATTGTATAATGTGTTTTAAAAACAAAATGCAATTGACTTAATCATAATTCATGAGTTTAAAACAATGTTGACTGAGAGTTAACAGTTGATATGCCGTTGTTAAGGTGACGTGATTCTTAATATTATTCGTGACCTAAAGTAAATGAATTTATTTTTTATCGTTAATTTTTTATTTTATGTTGTTGGTTGTTGCACATTTAACATATCTTTAATAATCTCAAACTAGATGACTTTAACAACATTTGCAAAAGTATAAGCAAAGGATTAATCTTAAATCATAAGTTTAAAACAATGCTGACTAAGGTGACTCAGTGAACAATTGATATGGCGTTGTTAAGGTGTCGCGATTCTTGATATTATCCGTGACCTAAAGTAAATGAATTTAATTTGTATCGTTAACTTGTCATTTTATGTTGCTGGTTGTTGCGCATTTAATATATCTTTATTAATCTAAAACTAGATTACTTTAACGACATTTGCAAAAGTATAGGCAAAGGATTTTTCAAAAAAAATAGTGTTACAAGTAACAACCTTTTGCCTATGCATTATTAAATTCGTGAACAACATATTCTCTACGTATTACTTGAAATAAACATTTCTGTTTCAAACTTATCATTTCAAGCAATGTCTAAATCATAATGACTAAATCATCAGATAATCTTATTGCCAACGTCTAAATAAATGACATTAATTATAGATTAGGTTTTTCTAAAAAACCAACTAAAACTTCAACTTTGGAGTTTAAATACTATATCATGGCCTATCGTTGCGTCTTTTCTCGATGCTTTAGGTGTTTGTTACTCGGCTTTCTATATACACCATAAAAGTTTTATATGCAGATATTATGTGGGACTAAACGGCATATTTGGTTAGCTAGAAATATAGTTGTAGTCGTACATAATGACTTCACTTCAAACAGCAAACTTGGGTAGCTATAAATATATATAGTCGTTTTCGAAGATAAATACCGTTCTTGGTCGAGAGTGAGGTTCCATATTCAAGTTCAAAGTTTTGTTTGTCGGAAGCTTATGATTTTACTAGTGCATAGTTTGTTGTAGAAGGGGTAAACTGAAATTAGGTAAGGGTAGCGTATAAATGCAAAACATATAAATTTATGTAAGTGGCAGGCTTTTAATTTATGAATGAAGGAAGCTGGTAGCCTCACCTTTATTAACTCAATAAAGATGTGTGCAGGAATTCCCAGCAGTTCCCACCAACCAAATTTATATCGATCTTCATTAGTTCCTTGACCTAACTTCTTGTAGTTTTAAAAGCAAGATACCAAACAAGTTACATGATACACTTTTCACTTGTGTCTCACACACATGCAACACCAAACTTGTTGCTAAAATCTCCAACACTCTTCACTTAATCTCTCACTCCAATTCATTTTAAAAGACTCTAACTAGTAAAACTCTCTGATCTCCCGAAATACCTAAACTTGATATCCAAGTTTGGTTATGGATGATGTTTTATGGGTGGTGGTCAAGTCTTGTTTGCTTCACCTCGTATGTCATTATCAGTTTGTGGTAAGATTTTCCTTCAGGTACTTACGGTGGTTTAAGTTGGTCGGTATATATGTTTGGTAAAATCTTTTAAGTTCTTTTAATTGTACATGTTAGTTTTTGTTTTTGTGGTAATTTTTCTAAACAATATAATGCACGCTTTGTGTTTCATGTTAGGTTGTTCAATGTTTCTTGCTAGAAAAAGTCAAATTCAAATTGTTGGTTAAAAAGGGAGGTTAACATAATATTTTACCAAACATTACGTAATTTGACCAACTTATCAAAGTGTTATATAACTTTGACTTATGTGTAGTCTAGTAACTACAAGGATTAGTTTTTGATCTCTTGTTTAAATCAGTTTTTGTAAAAGGTTTTGAATGATACTTTTCAAATGTGAAACTAGGAATGAACCATTTATTCTTCATTTCTTATTGGTTTTACAATTATCATCTTCTTGTTGTAATTATGGGTTTTACCTTTGCAGAACTATCTCAGTACTCGTTTTTTCTCATTTTTGTCTCACGGATGCAATCCCGCACATTGTTATGAATCCAATGATGGGAAAGATATGATGTCAACATGTGGTTTAGACTACCTTCATAATATGGTTAGTCTTTAATTACATAATTGTGATATTTGTTTTTACATGTTGACGTGGTTTAATATGGAATTAGAGTATATGGTATGGCCATTTCAAATGAATATATCAGAGAAAAGTATTCACAGAAGACTCACATGCTTGACACCTATAATATAAAACATATAACTCACATTTGTTCTCGATCTCCATCTAAACATGATTTTTAGTTTCATTTAATTCTGTATAAAGTGGAAAATTTGAAATCATCTAAACACATTTGCTATGTTACTATAGTTCTCTAGACGAGAATTTTTTTTCTTTCTTGAGTAACTAGTTTTAGATCTTCGTGCACACAGAGAATTTTGGGATAGATTGGTTGGAATGTTAAGACTTAGGGAGCTGTTGGAATTAGAAGACATAAAGGTCATATTAACTATTAATAAATACGAGTACGCAGCGGAATATAAACACGTATGATCTTCATATAGTCATATAAATTAACATAACAAGAAAGTAAAAGAAAACGTGTACCTTTTAGCAATTCTTCAATCAAGAAACAATAAAGATCAAAGTATGATCTCTCTACGGATTTGTACACAATACGTTCTTAGCAATAGAGTATGCTAGTACTAATAGTATTAAACAATCACCTTTGGAAAACCTTGAATCAAATCAACACAAGAAACTATGTTTCTTGTTTCCTTGCCGTCGAACAAAGCAAAAACGAACACCCCTATATATGGGTTTCGGTCGATCAAGCACAAAGAGAAAGAAAGAGAGATTTAGGGTTAGCTAACTAATGAATCCCTAATCTCTATTTATAGCCTTTCCCAATACTTGGTTAACAAGCAAAAACCACCTCCTTTGGGTTGGGTTATTCAGCCGACTAGAGCAAAGGGAAGGGGCATAGCCCATTTTCCTTTTTTCCAATTTTTACTTTAAAGTCCTATTGTTTAAACATTTAATTAATTATATCTCAATATATTTAATTAACTATTACCAACGAATTACGTGTGCATCTCCATAGGCTCAAACCGAGACCGGACATATATTATTTATATGTACATTCCTTCAGCTCCCACTTGGACATGTAGAATAATATAATATAATAACATTGGTTAGCGTCTAGCAACACGCCAATGCTCCCGGAAACCTTTGAGTGTAGTTTCCCAAAATACATTTAAATGATTAATCATTTACAATCCCTTTGTTTCACAAATGCCATGTCAAAATAGATATGGATCGTAGTCATCCTATTTTAACGATTCTGTTTCTCGTGTTACATAATTAAATCAAGATTACCAATCTAATCGGGACAAATCCAGATTACCATTGGGTCTGGCCAGACACACATCTGATTAATTAATCGAGGGGCCTAGTAGCATTATTATTTCAATCCAGTTGAATGAACAAATTCTATCTTGACTACAAGTATCTTATCATATATTTCAGAATACTCATGAATTAAGGTCTTTTGGTACCTTGTTAGGTAGTGTTAGAAGTATATCAAAAAATACCATACACATACATAAAACTAACTTGTATCTCAAGTCTAAGGATTTAGTAACGTAAATCATTTACAAGTTTCACTTGATGACGATCCATATAGTGAGTGACTTGCATTGGAGAAGTCAGACATGCAAATCTATTGAATATCGTGTAAGATGGAGAATTGTTCTTTAAATATTCTACGAATATACCCAAACACTCAAATATGTCTTAATTCAATTATATTCCCATATAATTGATCGACATAGACTAGTTAGAATAACATTTATTCACGGATTAAACATGCAAAAATAGGACCAATGATTATAATGAAAACGAATCATATCAAATACTTCAATTCATAAAATAACATTGTTTAACAATATCCTTTATCCAAATACTAAAATACAAATTACATGAAACTACTAGCAGGACGAAGACCACATGCTTCTTAGCATGCGTGTATGCTTATGGACCGGCTAAGTTCTTTGTAAACGGATCAGCTAGATTGTCATCTGTATGAACTTTGAGAATATCAATTTTGCTAGTTTTAATGCACTCACGAACATAATGATATTTTCTTTTAAAGTGTCTGGCGCCTTTCTGAATTCCTGATTCTTTGGCCATGATAATTGCAGCAGAATTGTCACAATTCATCTTTATCGGATAGTCATTTGAAGGAACTACGCCAAGTTCATCAATAAACTTCCTTATCCAAACAGCTTCTTTTGCAGCTTCAGAAGCAGCTATATATTCAGCTTCTGTGGCATGCTGTGCAGTAGTACTTTGTTTGGAGCTTTTCCATACCACTGCGCCTCCATTTAAAACGAAGACATACCCAGTTTGAGATTTCGTGTCATCTCTATCGGTTTCGAATCCAGCATCGCAATAATAGTTAACTCGTAGCTCTGCTTCAGGATTACCACCATAAACCAAAAACGTATCTTTAGTATTTCTTAAATACACAGCAGTCCAGTGAGCTTCACCAGAATTCTGTTGAAAACGGCTTGTGATGTTTTACGTGAACGCCACATCAGGTCTTGTGCACCTCACAGCATACATAATGGATCCTACAGCCGAAGCATAAGGAACATTCTGCATACGCTTCATCTCTGCAGATGTTGTAGCACATTGAGATTTACTTAAATGAAGATCAACTTGCATTGGAATGGAACCACGCTTGGAATTATCCATTCTATATCTCTTTAGGATTTTGTCAAGATATGCATTTTGACTTAATCCAATCAACCGCCTTGATCTATCTCTATAGATTTTGATTCCAAGAATAAACGCCGCTTCTCCTAAATCTTTCATAGAAAACATTTGCCAAGATAGGTTTCAAACCTCTTGAAGGACATGGTATGGATTTCACATTAAAATAATGTCATAACCATATAAAGGATTAGGAAAAATAACGTTACTCAACATTAGCCTTTTGAGACTACTACACATGGCTGTCATCTAAGATTTTCGATGCAAAACCAAACTTTTGATTGTCCCTCATCAAAATCTTTTATTCAGCTTTTTGATGCTTGCTTAACTCCATAAATGGATCTTTGAAGCTTACATACTTTCCTAGGATGATTAAGATCAATAAAACCTTAAGGTTGTTTCATATAGATTTCTTCTTCTAAGAAACCATTCAAAAACGCGATTTTAACATCTATTTTCCAAATCTTATAGTCATAGAATGTTGTTATAGCTATGAGAATCCTAATAGCTCTTATGTCAGCAACAGGTGAAAATGTTTCCTCATAGTCAACACCATAAGTTTGAGTACAACCCTTTGCAATAAGTCGAGCTTTATAGATGTGTACCTTGCCATCCATGTCCGTCTTCTTCTTGTAGATCCACTTACTCTTAACAACTTTTACATTTTGTGGAAGCACTACAAGTCTCCAGACTTAATTATCATACATGGATTTCATTTCCGCGCTCATAGCAACAAGCCACTTCTTAAATTCAGGGTCCGATAAAGTTGCTTTATAGTTAGCGGGTTCATTAAGATCCCCTAAACTGTGTTCTTCAACTTTAACATTGAAGCATAGTCGATCTGGATCAATCTCTACATTTAGACACAATCGATTAGGAGCTTTATGTGTCCTTATAGATCTACGAACGGGAATGACATCCTCTTCTTGAGAGACAATTGGGGCAAGACTTTCTTCCTCAATAGAATGTTCGCTAGTGTTTTCAGAAGGTAAAATATCTTCATCCTCTAATTCTACAATTCTCCCACTCTCTTTTCGAAGTATGAAATCCTTTTCCAAGAAATTTGCATACCTCTCAACAACTATTTTGTTTCAGGTAGGTAGTAGAAATAGTAACCCATAGTTTCCTTAGGGTATCCTACGAAGATACACTTAACAGATCTAACAAAACTTCCGTAAGGAACATGATCAACAAAAAAAACAAAACGCTCGATCTGAGCCCTTGATTTAAATCCATTCCAACGGTTTAGATTCATCACTTAGGGACATTTTTGTAATTTCACTCACCCCAAAACACCCACCCCCAAAACACACCCCGGTGATTCATTTCATTTCTTCAAAACACACACACTAACCGCTCCTACCCACCCCCAAATGAAACCCTAACTGATAATACATCAAACCATACTTGATTTCAATCAAAAGTTATCATAATCAATGGACATTAGAGACGAGATAAAAGCATCTAAGGTAGATAAGTCGACCCAATCGTCTTTGTTGTCGGATTCAAATTTGTTGCCCAAATCGTCTTTGTTGCCGGATTCCGATCAAAATAATTCGTTAAATAAGCCTCAGTTGTCTTCGGGTATACATTTCTATTTATTTTGCTTATTTTTGTTCTTATTAAGAAGTGATTTGTATTTGTTTGTTATTTATTTTGCTTATTTTGTGCTTATCAGTTTGTTGTTGCTTATTTATGTTCTTATCAATTATTGTTGCTTTTTTTTGCTTATTTTCGTAATAAGTAGTGAATCACATGAGATCCTGTCTGATCTCATGTGATCTTATTTAGGTGTTTTTTTATTAGTGTTTTTGCTTTTTTATTTTTGTTTACTGGTTGTTTTTTTTTTGTTTAATGTTAGGTGTTAAGGGTATTGATTGTGTTTCTCCTATCAAATCGAAGTATACTTGTAATAGTGATTCTCCTAGGCGTAGGCTTATTACGATGAGTGAGAGGGATAAGCTTTTGCAAGTAACCCACAGCCGGTCTCTCAATTTAATCCTATCACTGAGGCATCGAAGCATAAGGCGCCGGTTAAGAACCCGACTACTGTTGTGTATAAGGCGCGGAAGCAGAAGATGCCCGTTAAGAAACCGGCTGCTGTTGTTGAGAAACCGGATGCTGTTGTTGGTAAGGTGCCGAAGCATAAGGCGCCGGCTAAGAAACTGGCTTCTGTTGTTGTTAATGATCCTACTGAGTTAGACCAGGAAAAGGACAAAGAGAAGCATAAGGCGTCGGCTAAGGAACCGGCTTCTATTGTGGGAAGGGTGTGCGATGTTGCTAAGCACATTATGTTTCATGTAGAGGATGCTTTGAATAATGAGGCCATTGAATAGGCATCGGATGTTGTTAATGATTCTGTTGTTGTGGAAATTGTGTGCGATGTTGTTAAGGCGTCGGATGCTTTGAAGAATAAGTCCGTTGTTGTTTCTGTCATAGGTTATTAAAGTGCTTATTCTAGTCTTATAATTGTTTAAGTGTGCTTATTCTGTCTAAGTAGCAGCTTATTATCTCTTAGATATCTAGTTTATAGCATTAGAAAAAGTTTGATTTGAGTTTTAATAAAAACCTGCTTATCTAGAAGTTAAAACTTCTCATTAGCCTAGCTTATTATCTAGTGCTTATTTTTCTAAAGTTTTTGCTAATTTGTCCTTATTATTCATAAAACTAAATCTGTTTTCATAATTTGAGGATTAATGAGGTCTGATATAGCTTAAAATTGGTTTTTCTAGTTTTAAAGGGGTGTTTTGGATAAGCAGTTGTAACATGGAAAATCTCAAGGGATTCATAGAGAATCACAAGAGATTATGGTAGAACTTATGTTGATTATGGTAGAACTTATGTTGTTTAAAAAATCTCAAGGGATTGGAAGTAATCCCAATGGATTCATAGAGAATCACAAGAGTTTTACAAACTGCTTATTTGATAAATTTTCCTAAAATCCTTCTTGAGGTTTGTTTTTTGTGATGAAAATCAGTTTCACTTGCATCATTATATATCTGTTTTGAGTTAACAGTCTTTGGAATAGCTTTTGAGCAATTTAGACCAAAAATCAGTCAAGTATGCTAGTTTGTTGGTTTGTCCTTATGAGTCTAATATTGCAGATCTATTGAGGGTAGAATCTAACTGATCTTTGATAAAATTTGGTTGAATTTAGTCCATTATAGTCTAATCTCAATCTGTTCCATTATAGGCTAAGGACAACGCGCCTAATCCAAAGGACAACAAATCTAAGGCACATTCGGATGTTGTTCCTGTTGCGGAAAAGCCTAAGCCTAATCCTAAGCAGAAGGAAAAGTCGACTGTCCAAGAATTATCTGAAGTTCCGGTTTTAAGGTCGTCAAACCAGAAAGTTAATCCAGATGTTAAGTCCAAGGTTGTTGTTCGTGTTTCAAAGTCCAAGGAAACACCTGTGAAGAGGAAAAGGATTGTATCAAAGGAAGATGATAGAAAGAAAAAATTGAAAGGCAAGTCTAAGAAAGAGGATTCTGATTCCGAGCTTGAGACTGATAACGAAGAGAGTGTCCCAAAGAAAGGTAAGAAAAAAAATGACAAAGAATATTAAGAAAGAAGAATCTGACGAGGAGGGTGTGCCGAAAAAGTTAAGAAAAAAGAGAAACAGCTAACGCGTGAACAAGCTGCACATGAAGAGTATCTCTCGACTTTTCTTTCTTTTCGTGCAAGGACAACTCCTTCTTCCCTTTTTTCTGCTATAAAAAATTCAAAAGTTGACATTTTGAGGTTTTTGACCGATATAGGTTTTAGTTCTTTACACAATGTTTCCATAGACCAACTTCCATCGAAGTTGGGATGGTTTGTTGTGTCCAAGTTTGAAAATTACATGTTGAGTTTGGATACTGGTTATAAAATTGAGGTAACCCGTCAAAAAAAATCATGATATGTTAGGTGTTCCTGTTGGCGGTTACTCATTGTTTGGCTTGGATGAAAGAGAGGCTGACCATGAATTTGTAAAGTTATGGGTTGGTCAATTTCATCCTTTAGAATTGAGGGATCTCCGAGTTAATGATATTGCTCGAAAGTTGGTTGCTGCTAAAGAAATTGACTTTCTTTTCAAAGTTAACTTTCTTACATTGTTTACGAATACGATGGGTAAGGCTGACGGGTTGAAGGGGCAGATATGTTTGGATGTGGTCAGACGCCTCCGTAAAGATTCTGTAATTTCAGATATTGATTGGTGCGGATATATTTATGACTGTCTTCGAGACAGTAAACTCCCGTCAGGAACTAATCATTACCTTGGTCCATTAACATTCCTTATTGTAAGTTTCTAAATTCCACTAAATGATCTTTTTCATGTTTCTAAATTCAGCTAATTTTTGTTTTTTTCTTTTTCTTATCAGCTGTTGTATTTAGATTCGACCAAGTTTGATAGATTTCCTGTTGTTCGCACACGTCCGGCTATCAGAAATTGGTCAACATACTTGATGAAACAAAGGCAGGAGTCAGAACTTAAAGATCGTGTGTTGGGGCTTTTAGATCTTCATGTTGAATGGACCGAAGCTGAGGTGCAAGAGGCTGAAGGTTTTATTGGTTCTTTAGAAATTTCTGAGAAAGAGGTATGTGGTTAGACTGCCTTCAAACATGAATCACATCATGTTTAGAGTGAATCACATGAGATCCTGTCTGATCTCATATGATTCACTTTGAATCTCATGTGATTTCAACATTAATCTCATGAGATCCTGTGATTCAACTTAGCAATAGCCATTGTTTAATGAGTAATAGCCATTGTTAAATCATAGAAGAACGCTGTTACAAATTGTTTAATGAGAACGACTGATCTCATGATTTCATGAGTAATAGCCATTGAAAGGTTCCATTGTTAAGAATAGCCATTGTTTAATAGTGATGAAGTATGCGTTGTTCTGTAAGCTTCTACATTGTTTAATGAGTAATAGCCATTGAATCACCTTTCATAGTAACGTTGTTGCAAATTGTTTAATGAGTAATAGCCATTGTTTACTGATCTCATGTCTAACTATAGGATTTCTTTTTAAAAATACAGGATCTCATTAAAAAAGCTGAAGAAAAGCTTTCTTTAATTTGTGCCGAAAGAGTTATGCTTGAAGATTATATGCGGAAAGCTAGTTTAAAGTGTCCTGGTGATGGGAAGTTTGTTGCTCTTCATGAAAAGTATGTCAATCTTTTTAAAGATCCGATATCATTCAAAGATGATGGAAATGGGGATAATGTTGGTGATGATGATGATGATGAGAATGGGGATGATGATGATGGTAATGTGGATGAAGAAGATGTGAATGAGGGTGATAAAGATCCAAATGGGAGCAATCCGAGTTTTGGTTTTAGCAAGATCAGTTTAGAGGATTTTGGCAATGATAGGGGTCCAGCTGAAAAAGATAAAGTTGTTGAAGGAAATCCAACTGAACAAGGAACCGTTGTTGAAGGAAATCAAGATGAAGAATGTGAAATCATGAGTACACCCGAGAATTTTACACAATGGTTAGATAAAAATGTGGATTTAGTTGGGGAGGTGATTGATTCTATAACTGCTGAGTACTTATACGTAATATTCTTACTCTACAGTTTTTTGCCTATTTTGTAAAATTTATTTATTTTTAATATTCTTTTTTTTCAGGGTGATTTATTTGGTGATAATTCGGCGACACTAGAATTAATGAATCAAGAGATTACTCCTGAGAAACTGCCTACCCAAAAAGCAAGTCCC
>BQNB010043729.1:0-18352 GCA_026074375.1 Tanacetum coccineum | reverse complement strand
CTAACAGCTTTTTCAGATGCCGACCATACCGGATGCGTTGATACTGGCAAAAGCACTTCTAGAGGAATACAGTTCCTAGGTGATAAGTTAGTCAACTCAATGTCAAAGAAGCAGGACTGTACTGTAATATCATCCGCAAAGGCTGAGTATGTGGCGTTATTTGCAAGTTATGCTCAAGTAATGTGGATGAGGACACATCTTAAGGATTATGGCTTCAACTACAACAAAATACCGTTGTATTACGACTCTTAGTTAGCTATAGCAATCACATGCAACCCCGTGCAGCACTCCCGTACCAAGCATATCCATACTCGGTATCATTTCATCAAGGAACAGGTTGAAAATGGTATAATTGATATGTACTTTGTCAGAATTGAATACCTATTAGCTGATATGTTTACTAAAGCCTTACCCAAAGATAGGTTTCAATATCTTGTCACACGAATTGGTATGAGATGTTTGACTCTAGCAGAACTGGAGGTTCTAGCAAATGAATCTGCTTGATATATTCTTCAAACATTGACATGTAAATATTTTTGAAAAAAGAAAAATACAAAAATATAAAACATATAAAAACAAATACAAAAATATAAAATTTCAAAAAGAAAATACAAAATCAAAAAATCAGAAAATATTTCACAAAAAGAATCTTCTCGACATGTCTCTTGGAATCGATAACATTTACGTACCTAGAAATGTTGATTAACATCGACACGGGCGTGTAAATGAAGTTCGAACAGGTGTTTCAAATGTTTTCAAAACATGTCATTTCTAATTTTTCTTTATGACTTGTAATCGCTCTCAGATTGCAACTCGGACCTCAAAGAAAGGAAAGTTTATCTTCAAAGGTAACTTATCCTAACAACGAGAAAAGCAATTTTCTCGGACTTAAGCAGTTTATACAAGACATTCAAAGTTTTGAGCTCAAGAAAGACAAGCGCACTGAAACAAATAATAACGCTTATCCTTAGCGTTAGAAGAGAAGTCTTCTAACATTTAGTTTTTCAAAAAGTTGAACACAATTTTTCAAGAATTTCTCACTGACGATTCATAATCTTTCAAAATTGTGTGTTCAACACTCCATCCCTCATATTGTTTTACAAGACAATTATTCTACAATTGGTATCATTTTTCAAAATGAGTCAATGTTTGAGGGGGAGTTTTTCGAAAAACAATGTTTTAATGTTGTTGGATACATCATCACATGACAATTCTTATGTATTCAACACATTATAAAAAGTCTCAATAACATATCTGGAATAATAATGACTACTCAATAGATTGTATGTTATAAGATGATTAGGTGTTTGAGCATAATTTTTCAAGAATTCTTCAATGACAATTCATAATCTTTCAAAATTGTGTGCTCAACAATGCTAACCCTCAACTTTATATTCATTTTACAACTTGGTATCATGTTTTTTGGTGTCAAACATATGTAAAATTGAGGGGGAGCAAGTTAATGTTTCATATAATTCATGATGTAACAATTTTCTCCCCACAGTATTTTCATGACAAATTTTAATCACATGGTATTTCAAAGACTAAGTGAATTAGTATTTAAAATAAGGGGAGAAATGTATTTAAAATGTGATCTTGAAAATAATAAGTGATCTTATCGACTTAAAGTGCTTGATATTCTTCGGAAAAGGTTTTATGGTTACGATCTCATACCCAACAACATCTTAATTCACGACGATTCTGAAGTCATAAGGTGGTTAGGTTAGGAATTAGTCCTATGAATCCAACAGATACCAGAGGGATCTACCCAGGAACTCCATAGTTAGAAATAGCAGTCCTTAGGTATGATTGGAGATGAATGTGTATAAGGGAAGAATGCCGACTAAGATTGAGCTAACACTGGAACAATCACAACAAGGTGTTAGTAATGACGTCTTGGTAAGCATTGAAGGGGTTGAAGAATGAAAAAGAAATGTATGGATAAAGGGTGTAAAGAAAGAAGCCCTCCACATAACTTAGGCAGAAACCGGGTCAATACATATGCTGTCAGAATCACAATGTTGATTGCTGATATTGAAGATGACATCATGGACCCAGTGATGCAATGCACAACCCTCCCCAGCCATTCGGGTTTCTCTTAACAGAAACTTGTCTCATTTGTCACGGAGATACACATGACTTCTATTGACTTTCTCACTCCGAGTTAGTTGATATTGAATAGGTGGCAGTCTGCTCCAGCCTTCGATTACTAAAACCAAAACGCACTAATCGAGTCTAGAGCCAAGAGATCCATAAATAAATCTCATTAGGACACATTCCATTACTAACACTTGTTGAACACCAATAAGTTCACAAGCTGTTAACAAGAGTCCTACGCATTATCCTTGTGATTGTGCCAGAACATCCGAGTGATACTTATGTACTCACAATGAAGATGGAAATCCTGCTTGAGCCAGCATCAAACAAGCTCTTGGTAGGTGACTTGCGAGATTCTATATGAATCGAACTTGTGTCAACTGGAAAGAAACGATGGTGCGATTCAATGTGAATCAAACTTGTTCCAGGAAATGAATTGACGGCTTAATCAGAAAGATAGTAACTATCTGATTCACTCTTACCGTGTTGTCTGCTTTGAGACGTTCCGGTAATGAGAACTAGCAAGCATGGTAAATCTAATACATCTGTGTTAGAAGATCCTACGCTTTGAGCTGGAAACCCTGTCAAGGAGATTCTTTGAATCTACCTGATCACAGGTACAATATTTATACTGTAAAACGGTCCTACAGAACCGGAGGTTAATCTAACCAAATCCGGACGAATGACAAAGCCATATTCGTCCACACGCTTTATTGCTAACTGTTTTATTTCAGGATACATAAAGATGGAGATGGTGATGCCTTATTCCAGCTGAAGTCGGATTCATTACCACATGCTCATGCTCAAACTACAAAGACATACTATAAGCATCAAGATTCAAGAATCATGAAAGCTCAAGAATTAAAGACAAAGACTTCCGCACAAACTCTGATATACAAGATCTTCCTTCAAAGATATCAAGTCTATCAAGGGAGATTGTTAGCAAGCTTTCAAGATGATGCAAAGTATGAGCATGTTGGTCAAGATACAAGATCGCAAGGTGGCAAAGACGATCAAGACGGAAGGATAAAGATTTAAAGATCTCGGACGAAAAGACAAAGTCAAAAGACAATGACAAAGGCTAAAGATCAAAGATCACAAAGCATGAAGGAACAAGCCTACAACGTAGACAGAGACAAAGACAAGAGCTTAACAACAAAAGCAATCTCATTGATCTCACGAAGGAGTGTCACAATGAACTCACTTCGGGGGAGATTGTTAGCCTCAAAATATTGAGTCGAACAATGGAAGTTCGTTCATTAATTATATTAGGTCTCGGTCATTAATTAATATACGTTGTAATAGGCTAGACGGGTAAACGGGCTCTTAAATGTAAGCTAACCGGTCACGTGTATCGGGCGAAAGCCCAAGTAAACCCGAGCCCGGCCCGTAGAAATACTAAAGGCAAGTAAGCCTTTTAGTCTAGGTATAAATACCACTCTCCATGGATGGAGAGTGGGGTTGGTTCATTTGTAAGAACTTCAATTTGCAAGTAAACTCTCCCATTTTTTACTTTCTCTCTCTACTTTCTCTCTCTACATTTCTCATCATCTCCCAATCTTAATTTCTTGTTCATATTATGAAGTGAAGTGTTTTCTTGGTTCTGATAACCGAACTAGTAGTTTTCAGTGAGAACCGATCTAGTATTTTTCAGTGAGAACCGATCTAGTATTTTTCAGTGAGTACCGATCTAGTTTTCTTCAGTGATAACCGAACTAGTAGTTTTTCAGTGAGAACCGATCTAGTATTTTTCAGTGAGAACCGAACTAGATATTTTTCAGTGAGTACCGATCTAGTTTTCTTCAGTGATAACCGAACTAGTAGTTTTTCAGTGAGAACCGATCTAGTATTTTTCAGTGAGAACCGAACTAGATATTTTTCAGTAAGTACCGATCTAGATTACTTCAGTGATAACCGATCTAGTCACTCTCAAAGACCACCGAACTAGTCAAGTTTAATAGAAACCGAACAACTTAAATTTCCAAATTATACGATTTATTTCTTTAACTTGTAAAATCCCGTGAAACATTAACTTGTTTTCCTGGTTTTGTCAAAAATTGTAAAATCCTGTGTAGTTTCAGAATTTTTTTTTTATTATAACACTTAAAAGGACAACTTAATCAAACCAATTTCTTTATACACCGGTCGATCCGACAATATCTTTTAAAATACAAATTTCTCATGAGAATCTTGCTGACAAAGCAATTCTTCCAGTTGGAAAAGGGTTATGTATGATTTTGGAATAAGCAGAGTGGAGCTATACTGGATGAATAGACAAACATGCACGAAGATCCTTGAATCCGTTGAAAAAATGGTCCACTCATCTGGCCTTAAATTGAGGAAAATGGAATGACAAGACCAAAGAAATATTCTGAGTTATCTGCTACGGAAGCAATTCAAGTTGATTGTGATATCAAGGCAACAAATATCATTCTGCAAGGACTACCACCTAAGGTCTATGCATTGGTTAGCAATCATAAAGTTGCCAAGGAACTTTGAGAAAGTATTCAACTTCTCATGCAATGAACTTCATTAACGAAACAAGAAAGAGAGTGTAAGCTTTATGATGAATTCGATAAGTTTGCTTATAAGAAGGGGAAACACTACGTGATTTCTACTTGAGATTTTCACTGCTACTCAACGACATGAACATCTACAATATGAAACTGGAACAATTTCAAGTGAACACTGAGTTTTTGAATACTCTTCCTCCTGAGTGGAGCAAATTTATGACAGATGTCAAACTGGTTCAGGATTTGCACACAACTAACATTGATCAGCTTCATGCTTACTTGGGACAACATGAATTTCATGCAAATGAGGTTCGTTTAATGCATGAACGCAACTCAGATCCGCTTGCTTTGGTTGCAACCCATCAGATGACCCAGTCTCCTTATCCAACTCATCAGCACTCATACCAAAACTCTCAATTTCAACTACAAGTTTCACCATATCAGTCTCCACAGGATGGTTCACCTTATCAGTCTCAACAATACTTAAATAATCAATCATCAACACCTCTTTTAATCACTTATCCATCCAATGATTATTAATCATCAGTTCATCACAATGTTTATTCTCTACTATCATCCATCCCTCAATTGGAATATGCTCCCACAGTTAACCAACAATTTGAATTTCCTCAACTAGACTCAGGTCTAATTGTTCTAGTGTTCCAGAAAGATAATGATCCCATTGATGCCATTAATCACATGATGTCTTTCTTGACTGCTATTGTCACTTCCTGCTATTCTACTACCAATAACCAGCTGAGAAATTTGTCAAACCCTAGGCAACAAGCTACCATTAATGATGGGAGAGTGACCTTACAACCAGTTCAGGGGAGACATACTTCTTTTTCTGCGAGTACTACAAGGACCTACACTCTAGGAGCAAGTAGAAGCAATTCTGGGAAACAAAGGACTGTTATTTGTTACAACTACAAAGGGGAAGGACACATGTCCATACAATGCACTAAACCTAAGAGGAAACGGGATGATTCATGGTTTAAGGATAAAGTGTTGTTGGTACAAGCTCAAAAAAATGGTCAAATTCTACATGAGGAAGAGCTAGCATTTTTGGCAGATCCAAGAACTACAGAAGGTCAAGCCATATAGACTGGCATCACTCATAATGCTGCTTATCAAGCCAATGATTTGGATGCATATGACTCTGATTGTGATGAACTCAATACTGCCAAAGTTGCTCTTATGGCAAATTTGTCTCGTTATGGTTCAGATGTTCTCGCTGAGGTACACAATCCTGATAATGTGGCTAACAATATGATTAATCAATACAAGTGTGCAGGCGATGTCGTCTTGTCTGAACAGTAAAATGTTGTGAGAACCATTCGAGTCAAATGTTGTGAACCATTCAGAGACTGAAATAACCAGTGATAGCAATATCATTCCTTATGCTCAGTATATGATTAAATCACAACCGGCAGCTATTCAAAATTCTAACTCTTCTGCACAACAAGATGCACTGATATTATCTGTGATTGAACAACTGAAAACCCAAGTAGTTAATTGTACCAAGATAAATCTTGACAATAAAAGTGTCAATGATACTTTAACTGCTGAGCTTGAAAGATATAAGGAACAGATTAAAGTTTTGAAAGAAGGACAAAATGTTGATTTAAAGAGTAATGATATCATTTTAGATTCAAGTGCATAGTATGTAGAGATTGATCGTCTTAAACAAACTCTTTCTGAACATTTAAAAGAAAAGGAATTTTTAAACAGTTACTGTAACACCCGCAAAAATGATTTTAAGAAAGAAGAATCTAGGAACATTGATAGAGAAATTGCCTTAGAAAAGAAGATCAAAGAGTTAGATAATATTATTTTTAAAAGAGATCAATCTGCACAAACTGTTCATATGTTGACAAAATCACAGTTTTTCTATGATCATACCACTAAACAAGCTCTAGGTTTACAAAATCCTTTCTATCTGAAGAAAGGTCAGCAGTTGGAACCAAAGCTTTATGATGGTAATGTCATTAAAAACACTAGTGCTATTGTGATTCCTGACTCTGAAGAGACCCTTATGCTTACTGAAGAGAGTCATTCAAAAATGCTTTTAAAACAAAAAGATCCTATGATGTTAGAAAAGAAAGTTAATACTACACCAGTCGATTATGCTGTCCTTAATTAACTTTCTCAAGATTTTGAAACACGATTTGTTCCACAAACTAAATTATCTACTGAACAAGCCTTTTGGTCTCAGAATTCTATGAATTCTCCAGAATCCACTCTTTCTAGTAGACCCACCAAAGTTGAGGTTCCAAAAGAACTTCCTAAAGTCAGCATGGTTAATACGAGTTTAAAGAAACTTAAACACCGTCTTGCTGGTTTTGACGTGGTTATCAAAGAAAGAACCACACCCACAGCCATCACTGAATGCTCGTGGGTGTTCAAACATACAAACGCTTGTTTTAGGGATGAAATAATTCCATTTGTAAAAGCTCTGAAGGACTTATTTAATACATTCGATCAATATTTGATTGATGAACTTTCTGAAGTCTAAAATGTCTTCCATCAAATGGAACAGGCTGTAGAACAACATCATTTAGAGTCAAAAACATTTGAAGTTAAAATGAATCAAGTTCTGAACGAAAACGAACGACTCTTGGAATAAGTTATTAGCAAAAAGATATCGTGAACACTATTGTGAATTCTTTTGTGGATATTGCTTCTGTGAATGTGCATGAATGTGAAAAGTGTCTCAAACTTGAGACTGAGCTTCTCAACAAAAAGGATTTCGTTGAAAAAAATATTTACGATAAATTATTCAAAAGTTTTACCACTCTTGAAAAACATTGCATCTCTTTAGAAGTTGATACTCAACATAATCAGGAAATTTTTCAAAGGGACAATTCTATTTCAAATCAAAGTTCTCTAAGTTTTGATCAATTGTTTGAATTAAATTAATTAAAAGCTCAGTCCTAAGAGAAAGACGCGCTCATAAAGAAGTTGAAAGAGAGAATTAAATCTCTAAGTGGAAAAATGTATGAGGATAAGATTAAAAAGGACTTAGAGGAGATTGAAACAATAAATATTGAATTTTGATCACTAGGGTGATCGAAGTTATTTGCTGAGAATGAGCATTTGGAAACAGACCTATAAGCAAGTTTATAACTCGATATAAACAGCCGTATTAGATCAAAAGAACAATGTGATGATTTAGATTAATCAAGTCAATCTAAAAAGTCTGTGGAATCTCTGGATTTAAATGCTTAGGTCTCATGGAAAAAGTTTTGGAAATTACATGTCTCAAAGATGACTTAAAGAAACTTAAAGAAAAATCTCTAGTTGATAATGTTGTTACGAAACACACTATTGATCCAGAGATGCTTAAGACTAATTTTGAACCAATAACCCCTAAATTGTTGAATAAAAGGACAACTCACTCTGCCTATATTATGCACACTCAGGAAGAAGCTGCATTTCTTAGGGATCTAGTTGATCTTGTTAAAGAAAATTATCCTCTAGATCATTCTTTAAAATCTGCCTGTAGGTTTACTATGACACCCCATGTTTTAGGTCATTGTATGACGTTGATAAATTCACTATTTATTTTTAGTTTGTACGCATTTGTTTTTAATCGAAATCTTTAAGTTAAATCGCGTAAGCTAAAAATGATCAGTTAACATAAACGAGCATCAAGAAATTTATTTTTTACGTCAAGCAAAGGTTAAGTAATTATTTTGAGAATAATTATTAACATTGCACAAGTTATTTTTATCGGATACGTGAAAGCGTTTACGTTTCGCGATAAATGACAATTAGGTATTCCCGGAACCGTAAAAATTAATCTACGCTTCAACAAATACCTATGTTTATATACAATGATCAAAGTTTATAAAACTTTATCCATATGTACATACATATACACGTCCCATATATACAAATCAAACAAGTATACACTTGATAAATTATAAACTCCAATTCCTATGATCTTTTAGTTTTTACCAACAATTCCAAGTAACATTTTTATTTAACAAGAAAGTAGCTAGTCACTTGAATCCCTAGATTTCATGGGATGTTCTACATATTAGGAGACATGAGGACACTCCATTTATTAGCTAGCAAGGTGCACCATGAGGTGGGTGAAGACTAAGGGCATGACTAGTGGTTTTGACCACTAGTCACCCTCTTTTTGCTCCTTGTGTTGGCCGACCACCCCACCCCCCATAGGACTTTTATAGTCTTTGTTTTACCACTTGGCTAAGTCCTTATACATATATATCAATCTAATACTACAAGTGATAACACACAATACAAAACACTTATCAAAAAGCAATCTCTAGTCTCTCTTTCTCTTTCATAAGCATGGTCCAATACCCCCACATACCACTAATAATTCCCATACATTATTTTACACTTAACAAAGTAACTAGCACATATCTAAGGTCATACAAAAAGGTTTGGAAGCTTGGTTGGGAAAATTAGGTTTTTCTCCTTATATTTTCAAGCCAAGGGTTTAAATTATAAGGGTGTGATTGTTCTCCTTTTCACTACTCATTCATACAAGGTTATCTAAAACCCTAGTCATTTCATAATTATGATTTTATTTGCTTACATGTTCTATATAACTAAATCACCATTTAGGGCATTTAAACATGTTTATTTACTTTAATTTAAACCCTCCCACCCCACATTTAAATGGACTAAACTTACTTGTGATCATGATTTTTAACACTTTTTAATATGATATGTGATGGGTAATATCATGGAATAATGAAATTATGAGTGTGGTAACATGTTGGTTAAAGTATAAAAAGTTATATATGTTTATGGTTAAAAGTGTACTTAAGAAAGTTTAAGGTTTTAAGCCTTGGTATGAACATGTTATCTTGGACTTAAGGACAAAAATATGGATCTTGGACTATATATATATATGACATAGTATATTAAGAAGTATAAAGGAATTGTGGTATTTTAAATTGTTGAAAAGTATATAAAACTCAAGTATATAATTAATTATATATAAGATACAAAAAGGGCTATTTGGATTCGAAATCCAAACAATGGGGTTATCATTTTTATAAAATACTACGCCTCATGACAATTCCAAAATGATAAGAAACTCGAAAAACCGATTTATAACGAAGAAGATACGACTATAACAAGTTTACGATAATTAATACTTTTATAAAAATAATTTTATAAAAAGTTACTGTTCATCAGGAGACTTTATTTTTGAAAAACATCATAAATAAATAGAACGTTTAATTACGAGAACGTGCTCGAAAGAATCGCTAAAAACGGAGCTATAACGAATAAACTACGACGTTTACAATAATTAAAGTTTATAAAAGTGATTTTATAAACTATGAACAGTAAAAGTTACTATTAATCAGCAGACCCAACTTTATAAAATATGATATATCTTTCAATAACAAATACGTGCTCGAAGGAATCGCTAAATCGGATATAACTGGATAAGTTATTACATTTCGAGTTTTACGCTAATTAAAACATAAAAATACGTTTATAGTGTTTTTATGAACAAATCAAAACACTATTCACTCATAGATTGTTTGAAAACTTAAAAAATGTAATATTTAGATCATGTTCCTTATACGAAAGCGTGGGACGTAAGAACGCGAGAAACGGACTTAAAAACGATAAAGTTAGGTCATATTTTTGCTAAAGGGTGATTTTTAAACTTTTTTACTTTTTAATTTGATTTCACGAAAAGATTAGACGGTGAAGTAGCTGTATAGATATAAGTGGTTATCAAAGTACTACTATTACTAGGGAGTTTCATATAATGAGGCCTCTTCAGGGTGGCGGTATCGACGAGTTGTTGGATTTACGATTTAAAGTGTCCTAGTCCTATAGTCACTACACGAATCCTCTTATATTATGATAGCCGAACGATAGTATGTGTACTATATAGGATTATATATGATGTAGTAAATCAAAGTACTTGGTAGTTATACGACCTATAAATATATAGGTTGCATCCGGATGATTTAGTGACGCGTTTTCACTTGTGAAGTATATTATCGAATCACTCACTTGAGGTGAGTTCATAGCCCCACTTTTTACAGTTTTACTAATTTACAGGTTTTGGGGTGGAAAAAAAACTGCTCTTGTTTTTTTATAAATTGGACGCAAGTGGTTATTTGATTGATTACGTGTTTGCCTAAGTAGCAATAACCTATCTGAGCCCACTTATCATGAACTGTTAATTCCTGGTTTGGAAGCGCGAGTGTTGTAAATAGATCTATTAGGATTGACAACCCCCGTTCGAGTGATTTGTTATCACCAGGAACGAACGTTTTAACAGGTCAGTTTTGGATGTTGCGGGTTACAACATCGGTATGGATAGAACTGCGAAATTTATATAGCAGAGATGTTATGGGCAGAACTGCATAATTTACACAGCAGTAATATAAGTCTAGCTTCAGTGTCATGAGCTTAGTACAACAGTAATCGGGTTTTGTGATGTCTGCATGTGTTGCATTATCACGGGAAAAGTCTTGCGGTCCGGCATAATTTATTTACATAAACTTATGAATTCACCAACAATTATGTTGACATTTTAAAGCAATGTTTTCAGGTGGTCAATAGGCACGAGGTGCCAGGGATACATTGGTGTCACATTTTGGATATCACGCTTAAAGATTTGAATGCATTATATTTTGGTAATATATATGGCAGGATTGGAAATCTTTTGTAATGTTGAACAATGAACAAGTAAAGCTATATGCTTTTGTATCAAGTCTTTTATTAAATCCAATGTATCAGTTTAAACGACTTTTATTGTCGTTCTTATATATCTTGTGCTATTGATCTATGAAGTAACATGCCCCGGAGATCCTTATTCCGCTGCGACCCATTTTGGGGGTGTTACAGATTGGTATCAAGAGCCAAGGTTATAGAGAACCAGGTCAAAATGTTTTTGCTGGACTATAACCGTTTTCAAAACATTGCTTTAGTGCAAAAGGGGTTGCATGGGATATACATGCATACATACATGCATATACTAGTTGCTGCATTAGTTGGTTAGACTAGATGCATTCATGATTGATATACGTGTTATAATATAATATGTATATTACTATAAGAGTCTTATACTAAATACTTATGTAAGCTACTTTTTGATTTTCAGATATTACGATGTCGGATTCAGAAGATTCCACAGTCACCTACACGGCAGTGTCCAGTCCATTTGAGGATAGGTCAGACATTGGTTCACTAGGAGTCGATGGACCACCCATTATGCCAGAGGACCCATATGCTTACATAGTGGCTGCTTATCAGGCTCCACCATCGCCTGACTACATACCTGGCCCTGAGGAGCCGCAGTCACCACCCCCACTAGACTTTGTTCCTGAGCCGATATACCCTGAGTACATGCCACTGGAGGATGAGATACTCCTGGCTGAGGAGCAGCCACTACCTGTTGCTGCCTCACCCACTGCAGATTCACCCGGATATGTTCCTGAGTCTGATCCGGAGGAAGAGCCGGAGGAGGACGATGAGGATCCCGAGGAGGATCCAGCTGACTACCCTGCTGATAGGGATGATGATGATGAGGAGGAGGAGGAGGAGCCTTCCGGAGATGATGCCGATGATGAGGACGAGGACGAGGACGAGGATGAGGAGGAGGAGGAGGAGCACCCAGCTCCGGCCGACTCTGTCCCACCTGTACACCGTATGACTGCCAGGATATCTATCCGGGATGAGCCATCCATATCACTTCCTCCTAGGGAAGAGGTCGAGCGACTTCTTGCCTTAACCACTCCACCATCATCACCACTTACTCCATTATCATCACCACTACCACAGATACCTTCACCACCACTCCCAGTACCACCACCAGTACCTGTACTACCTCCATCACCACCTGCTAGTCCTATCCGTCCGTTGGGCTATCGAGCTGCTATGATCCGGCTGAGAGCCGAGACACCATCCACTTCTCATCCATTACCACTACCTACTTCATCACCACCTTTGCAGTTACTATCTTCAACTCCTTGCATCCCTTCTTTAAAACCCACCCACTCCATCTTAATTTAACTTCACATTACCTATCATTCTGATTTCTCTCTAACCTAATAGCATCTCACTCCATCATCTATTATACCTTCTACCACATTTAAAAACCTTACCACACTCACTCTCCTCTCCCTCTCTTCTTCGTATTCCACATTTAACCTCATAAATTCACTCCTTATCTTTTCATAATCTGTCTACTACCTAATCCCAATCCTTTTTACCCACATTTATCCCCCCCCCCCCCCCACTCTTTCTAGTAACGCTTACCCGGAGCAGGACAGCAGGACATCCTTAGTTTTGATTAGGGGGATTACTAGGCAGGCTATCAGAAATAATCCGAGAGTTGAGACATCTGATATCCGATAGACAGTACCACTATAAGACTGCACAATACATAAGTAGGAGGATAAAATTTCGAGAGGCATGGGGACGCTCTATAGAGGTTAGCTATATGGAACGTTCAGAGATTATTATATTATGCTCAATAGTGATGGGTTAGCAGGCAGTGATTTCACAGTTGCAGGCAGCTGACCGTAGGAGTCAGACTGTGACTTCAGAGATGCTACAGGCGGACCATAGGAGGCAGACAAAGATTATAGCATTACAGACATTTGACCATACCTGACAGGAGCAGCTTGTGCAGACTTTGACATTGATGCAGTCACTACAGGGACAGGTGACCACTTTACAGGGACATGTGACAACACTGCAGGGACAGTAGGGACCATCTGGAGGTCCCAGCTCGCAGTTGCACGAAGGAGCAGATAAGTTAGGTCATAGATCAGGTTTGACTAGTTGTTTTGTATATAGCATCGAAGTATCAAGGTGACTCGGTCTTAGTAGGGCTTTAGGTTTATGTTGTATTGTAGCAATCTTTTTCGTTAGCGGTAAGTTATTATGGGTTTTATACCAGCTAGCACGGTTGTAGGATTTGTAATTTTAATTTCTTGTATCAAGAAATCGTGTATGTTTTCCATGTATATATAGAATGGTGGTATTATGTCAGGAATGTAATATGTTTTGGTTGTAATCGAATTTGTGTGAATGAATGTCGATTTATCTATACCAGTGTGTAAACGCGAAAACACCAATCACTCACCATACACACCAATCCTTTTCTTCAGTTATATATTTTCTATGTGGAATTTGGAAATGTGATCTTGTTTTAATTATGGTTGTATATGTTAGGTCGTTGTTAAGATTTTATGAAATCTAACGGGTGTCATACTTTTTGTGATTGAAGAAAATGGCACCGAAAAGAACCACGAGGGCTAGACCAGTCCCGAAAACAACAACTACTACCACATCTGTCACCAATGCCCAACTTCAGGTGATGATTGATCAAGGTGTCACTGCTGCACTAGCAGCACGTGATGTAACTAGGAATGGCGATGACAGCCATACCTCGGGAACGGGTGTCAGGAGGACTGAACGCGTTGCTCGAGAGTGCACCTATCAAGACTTCATGAACTGCCAACCTCTGTATTTCAAAGGCACCGAGGGAGTTTTTGAATTACTCAATGATTTGAAAGGATGGAGACTATGTTTTGCATAAGCAACTGCTCTATGGATAATCAGATCAAGTTTTCCACTTATACTCTTCTCGCAGGTGCTTTGACGTGGTGGAACTCCTACGTTAGGATTGTTGGTCAGGATGTTGCGTATGCATGATTAGACAAGATTGCGAAAGAAAAATAACTTCTGACAAGTATAGTTCCGGGAATGAGATGAAGAAGCTCGAGGTGAGTTATGGAATTTAAATAGAGAAAGGTACGTTGTGTTGACGTGTTACAATCAATGATTCCAAGAACTAGCACTACTGTATGTTAAGATTTTTCCTGAAGAACGTGGGACAACGGTTAAAAGGTTTGTGGTGGTTGACCGACCCCGACATGATTCAGGGAAGTGTTGTGGCATCGAAACCGAAAACCATACAGGAGGCTACTGAAATGGCATCCGAACTAATGGATAAGAAAATCAACACTATCGCTGAAAGGCAGGCTGAAAACAAGCAGAAATTTGATGACATTTCCAAGAACAACCAGAACCATCCATAGCAGAACAAAGGCTGAACATCTAATGGCAGGGCCTTATGACTGCCCGGGAACGGTGACAAGAGACCGTATGGAGGGCCTAAACCTCTATGTCCTAAGTGCAACTACCATCATGACGGTCCCTGTATACCAAGGTGCAATAACTGTAAGAAGATTGGCCATCTGGCCAGAGCTTGTAGGAGCCGGCCTGCAACTGCCAACAACAACAACAATACCAACAACAACAGCAATAACAACAACAACCGCAACAACAACAATAACAACAACAACCGCAACAACAACAACAATAACAACCGAAGAGCCCAATGGGCAAATACCAATGGCATTACTTGCTATGAGTGTGGAGCCTCAGGCCACTTCAAAAGGGACTACCTACAGTGGAAGGACAAGAATCAGGGGAATGATAATGGTGTAGCCAGGGCTTATGCAGTGGGAGTTGCGGGGCAAAACCCAAACAACAACATTGTGACGGGTACGTTTCTCCTACACAACCGTTGTGCTTCTATATTATTTGATACTGGTGCTGATAGAAGTTTCGTATCTACTGCATTTAGTACCTTTATCGATATTATCCCCACTACACTAGATCATGGTTATGACGTTGAATTAGCTGATGGTATGATAATTGGGGTAAATACGGTATTACGGGGTTGTACGGTGAATTTTCTGAACCATCCGTTCCACATCGACCTTATGCCTGTAGAGATAGGTAGTTTTGATGTCATAATTGGCATGGACTGAGTAACGAAATACCACGCCATTATTGATTGTGCTAAGAAGATCGTTCGTATCCCCTTTAGGAACGAAATCTTAATTATTCAGGGTGACGGAAGCGGCAATGAACGTGGGACTCGATTAAACATCATCTCGTGTACTAAAAACCAGAAGTATCTGCTAAAAGGATGTGAAGTCTTTTTGGCACATGTTACCGTCAAGAAGACTGAAGACAAGTCAAAGGAGAAGCAACTTGAAGATGTACCGATTGTCAAGGATTTTCCCGAAGTATTTCCCGAAGACTTGCCGAGTCTTCCACCCACCAGACAAGTAGAATTTCACATCGATTTAGTACCTGGTGCTGCACCTGTAGCATGGGCACCTTATCGATTGGCCCTATCTGAAATGAAAGAATTGGCGGATCAGCTACAAGAGCTCTCTGACAAGGGCTTTATAAGACCTAGTTCCTCACCATGGGGAGCTTCGGTCCTATTCGTCAAAAAGAAAGATGGAACGTTTTGGATGTGCATAGATTACCAGGAATTAAACAAACTAACGGTGAAGAACCCGTTTATCCGATACCAGATTTGTTGACTTATTCGATCAACTTCAATCAGGTGGCGAGTATCTATTCCTAAGATCGACCTGAGTCGGGTTTCAATCATCCGTTAAGGGTTCGTGAAGAAGGAATCCCGAAGACAGCTTTTAGGAAACTCGATATGCACATTATGAATTCCAAAGTATATGCCGTTAGGTATGACCATCGCTACACTGCTGTGTTTATGGACCTTATAAACCGGGTGTGCAAACCATATCTGGACAAATTTATAATTATCTTTATTGATGACATTTTGATCTATTCAAAGAACAAGCAAGAGCATGAGGGGCATCTGAAGCTAATATTGGAGTTGTTGAAGAAGGAGGAGTTGTACGCAAAATTCTCTAAATGCGAATTTTAGATTCCAAAAGTACAGTTCCTCGGTCACGTGATAGACAGTAAGGGTATTCACGTGGATCCTGCCAAGATTGAGTCTATTAAAGATTGGGCATCTCCTAAGACTCCAACGGAGATTCGCCAGTTTTTAGGTCTTGCTGGATACTATCGAAGGTTCATTGAAGGATTCTCGAAAATTGCCAGATCAATGACTAAACTAACTCAAAAGAAAGTCAAGTTTGATTGGGGTGATAAACAAGAAGCAGCCTTCCAACTATTGAAAGAAAAGTTGTGCAGTGCACCCATCTTAGCACTACCCGAAGGAAGTGAAGACTTTGTTGTTTACTGTGACGCTTCGATCAAAGGGTTGGGTGCGGTGCTATAACAACCCACAATTTTCATAAATGTAAATATCCATCTATTAAGTTAGATGATGTACAATCTATCAGTTATATATGAACTCACCTTTTTCAGGGAAATTTTTCGCTTTATTACATTACATTACTTTGCCAATATCTCAATATGCAATATATCCTGCATAACTAAAGTTAACGGACTCAGGCAACCTACATATGGCAATCCTATCTTCATATATGTCAAGCAAACATCATAACATATCAAGTCAATATCATAATATCATTATTACAAGATACATTATTCCTATAAGATACCATTTGCAACATCATATCAAAACGGGCTTTAAACCATTATCGTATACCTCTAAACCCTAATTTTGTAAAATATTAACATCTAAAGTAAATGCACAAGCTACTAAAGCATATGTACAAGTAATTTGAAATATAAAATCTCTTCAACTCAAAGTACAAATCTCTAAAATCTCAATGTACAAGTCATTAAGCATGATCTCTAAAATAACCATTTTACCTCCATTTTCATTCTAATTTCTTCACCACCACTTAAGCAAGATTCTACAATGTGTAAACCCTAATTATTCTATTCATAAGCCTTCACACACATATTTACACTCAAAACCCTAATTCAAAACCCTAAACCCTAAAACCAAGCTAGATTCTAAACCATGACACGTTTCTTCATTTTTATCCATTGTAAACCTAAACCAACTCTCAAATAAGTTTTAATAACTTAATTTATAACATTATCAATCATTTTCAAACATCATTCCATCATCATTTCATCATTCTACTTCAATTACACAAGAAATAAATCCAGGAAACCCTAATTGTACCCTAATTGTGATTTTGACCCGTTTACTCATTTTCAGACCATCTCATTCTCAAGTAAGCAACCAAGAGTCATTGTAAACCCATAAAATGAGTTTACAAACCTTTATCCATCATTAACCATCCTTGCTTCAACAATGTACGAGAATTACAAAGCTAGAAAACCCTAAAAGCCTTATATGAACCCTAATTCCAAGCTACGGCTTATTCTTTCAATTTCAACCCATTTTAACTAAAACCAATGATCAAACTTCATTGATAATACTTTATTTAAGCTCTAGGATCTGTATTCCATCATTCCTAATCAAGAGTATGCAAAATATAAACCAAGAAAGTCAAGAAAACCCTAAACGTGCCCTAATCAAACCCGTGACCTCATTTCTTCAATTCTAATCCATTTTAACCCAAACCAATTGCTAATCTTTGTTAATCCTTCCTATATCAGACCTTGGATACATATATTAACTATCCTTAATCAAGTACACACGAAATAAAAGCTTGAAAACTTGTGAAACCCTAGTCGAACCCCAAAACAGCCCGAACCCCTTCACCATCAATTTTGACCCATTTTAAACCATTCCAAGTGCAAAATTCTTACATGAACTCCTTCTAGAAACCCTTAAGCAGCTTACCCACCTGCTTATACCATTTCTTGGTTAAAAATGAAGGCACATGGCCTCTCTTTTTGCTACTTCAGCCGCGGCAAGCTCCAAGGCCATCCACACCATCATCCTACTTTTCTAGACCTCCACCTCTGATTTTATAGCTTATACACATCATACACTAGACCTACTATGTGTCAAGACCAGATCCTAAACCTTGCTTACTCTCTACACC
>BQNB010043728.1:8747-42158 GCA_026074375.1 Tanacetum coccineum | reverse complement strand
ACCCCTATTTGATCTCTTTGTAATTCTTTTTTTAGCTTCTTGCTAGTTGGTTTTATAATAGTTGCCGTTCTAAAAAAAATATTTTATTATTATTTTTATTAATGTTGTATGCGTTAGGCTTTAGAAAACTAGCTATTAAATTACATAGCATAGATGCCTAGCGAAACACTACTAGGTTAGAGGATAATTGTGATTAGATCTTCATATCTAAATCACCTTTGGGTGGATTCCGAGTTAAGTGTTTGAATTAATATATACTTACACGTTACATTTTCGAGGGTGGCGGGTGATAAAATCTGATAAGACAACTAGGGAGTAATGCATGATTAGGTAAACACGTTTGTTTAACCATAAGAGTTTTCCCCATCCATTTACTTTTCTTGCATAATTAGGAGTAGTTTAAATTAGTAGTTTAATCAACCCACTCTTAAAACCCGAGATTTACTTGCTTTCTAAAAAACATAAAAAAAACAAAAATAATCTTCCTTCAACCCTTAGACCCTAGTGAACATACGATTCGAGCCTACCCAAACTATTCCCCTAGAGAACGATAATAACCAACGAGTCTTGCCTATACTACACTACAAGGATTAGGTACACTACCTAAGAGGGTTGTATAACTTCTGCGTTGCAACCCACCGCATCAGTTTCATATCTTCTATTTCTGTCAAATGGCTCGTCTTTTATGGAGGAAACTTATGCATTGGTGGGAGCTCGATGACATTGATTTAACCTCTTATGATGATTGGCTTGTATGACTTATTTCCTCTCGGCTTTCTACGACTGGAAGAGATTTTGGAAGATGTTTGTTATGTGAAGTGGTGGTTAATTGGCCCTTCAAGAATCAATTGCTTTTTGGTGCTACAATCTGCGTATGGAGCTTCTTTTTGATGACTTAGTTCAAATTTCTTTTAATTGATGTTCTAATCGTTGTAATTCTAAACTAAATTGGGTTACTTGGATGAAAAATCCGTGTACCATTTGCTTGTAATTCTTTTCTAGCATCTTGCTAGTTTCTAATAAATTCGCCGTTAAAAGAAAGGTTAGAGTATATGACGGAATGAAGGAGTGTCCCACAGTGTAACTAAACCCAAATGATATGTTTCACAGTATTCACTATTGTGAAATGACACCGCTTGCATGTTGATAATCTTTGTGCGCTTCGTAACTTTTAAACCAGGTTCTACATTATAGTGAAACACGACAAATGTTAAATCTCAATTACTCGGTGTATAAAATAAAATATATTAAACAAATTTTCAAGTTTTAGTAGGTTGATATGTTGGTATTCTTTGAAGCCGAATCTTTAAAATAACGTGTTTAGACATGTAGTACCCGCATATTTGATCCTCTCACTCAGGACATCAGAAAACTCAAGACTAACCCTGGAATTTTTGTTACATAAACACTAGGACGAACTTTGCTAATTTAGAAACTATTTTCATAATCGAAAAAGACGATTTTTTTGCCTTTTGAGTTCACTAACAGTAAGCAAAATACTGACTCATGCAGGGGGAATCAGCTATTTACCCACTAAACCTTATATATTTGCGTACATACCTAAAATACAAGTTTTTAATACATAATGCGCAATACAAGTTTAACATGTTTTAGGTATATATGCAAATATATAAATTTTAGTGGGTACATATGTAATTGCCCATTTTATTTATATTTAAAATCTAATCAAAGATACTTTATAAAATGGTAATATACATACATCTAGGGGTGTGCGTTGTTTGAGTAATAACCGAATAAACTAAAAACCGAAACCGAACTGAAAAACCGAACCGAACTAAAAATTCGATTTTCGATTTGGATATAATTTTGGCAATCTGAATCAAAAACCGAACCAATAACCAAATTTATATAAAAATATATATTATATACATAAAATGACCCTTAAAATTTTATTCTGACATAGAAAACTTTTTTTTGTTTGAAATAATTTTTTTTTCTAAAAATCTAAACAGTTAAATTAAAAAAAATATAAATGGTGTAATTTGGGTTATTCGAATTAAGCCAAAAATCGAACCGAATTCATTCATTTTTCGATTTTATCAAAAAAATTTAACCGATTTAATCGAACCGAATAAACCGAAAAATCCGATAACTAACTGATCCCCTGCATACACCGACCAAAGGAACATAAGAGGTCATTGGGCCCTAACCTAAAAGCCCAAATGAGAAACCCAATAGACCGATCCAATAAGAAAACCCTAATTTCATCTTTAAGAACAACATTCACAGTATACACAATCAAACCAAACAAACATTCTCTCTAGTAGCAGCCGGTTAGCTGACGTCACTATGTAAGCATGATGATGATGATCCCTAATTTAATCACTCTCTTCATACATGTTTCATTACATTATCTGTTGTTTGTTTGTATTATTATGTGTGAACTTGAGTGATTTAGGTTAATTAATGTATATGTTTTTGTTGTTGTTGATGCCTAATGAATATGTATTCTAATATCTCATTTGATGTTTTTGTTAAGTAGAAATGTGATTTTAACGTGTTTTTATTCCAAAATGTTATAAGTTTGTGTTATGTAATGATTTAATTAGGGGGTGTTTGTTTCGGCTTATATGTGGGCTTATCAGCTTATTTTATTTTGGCTTATATAACATAAGCTCTAATTTTCTGGCTTATTTTGAGATTTATGGGCTTATATAAGTTTATCGTATCGTAATAAGCTTATATAAGCCCACAAGTGTCAAAATAAGCCGGAAAATGGGCTTATGTTATATAAGCCGAAATCAAATAAGCTCACATCCCACATATAAGCCGAAACTAACACCCCCTTAGTGTATATGTTGTATGTTGATTACACGCGTTGAATGTCGCTATCACACTTTATTGTTTATTAGTACAAAATGTTATTTTACTGATTTTTGGTTAACTTGGCAGCTTTAATTTTATCGATTTTGGCCTTTAAACCTCCACTTAATGGCTCGCCCTCCCGGAGTAACTAGAAGCTATGAAATGTTTATTATACGGTTACATGTATCGTTAATGTTGCATTTTTAGTTTTGGTTAAACGTTTTGTTGTTAACTGGTTAGGATTGCACAGATTTGAAGATTTTAGTTTGCTAATAAAGATGTGATTATCAATAATGTAATGCGGTTACTACTTGATACATTTTTTTTGTGTTGGTGAATTGTTATGTGGGATTTAATATTGTAATCATTGATGTAGTGTGGAAAAATGCCTGTGGCTGTGGTTCCCGAGTCGTTTCTGAAGAAGCAGAAGAGGAGTGAGGAATGGGCTGTAGCTAAGAAGGTCGAGATTGAAGCCTTGAAGAAAAGAAATGCTGCTAACAGGAAGTTGATTTTCAACAGGGCTAAGCAGTACACTCAGGAGTATGAATCCCAGGTCTGATTCTGATTGTTTTTACCCCTTTTTTTGTGTTTTTGGCATATGGTGTATGGTTTTTTGAGTTTGGACTAATACGGGTTGTTTTTAATATGCAGCAAAAGGAATTGATTCAGTTGAAACGTGAGGCTAGGTTGAAAGGTGGATTTTACGTCAACCCTGAAGCTAAGATGCTGTTCATCATTAGGATCCGTGGGTACGACTCTTTACTCTTGTTGTTTTTTTAACTTAAAATTCACTGCAATGCTGCCAACGTCAGATTCTAATTTATTTATATATTTTTTGATGTTTAGTATCAATGCCATGGACCCAAAATCAAAGAAGATCTTGCAGCTTTTGCGTTTGAGACAGGTAATTTCCGGTCAACCCATTCTAGGACTATGTTACTTTTACATGTGACTTTAATAAGACTTTCTTTGATACTTAGTTATTAGGCATTGATAAAATCGTGTCTCATCTTTGTTGCTCACTTGGTTAACTGAAATTTGTGGCATATTTTTTCAGTGTATAAACAAAGTTATTACTTGGTTACCTGTCTTGGGATTTGAAAAGCACCAAGCTTAGAATAAACACAAGGATTAAGGAATTTATAAATGAAAAAAAGCAATGCTATGTTTACTTGTTTAGTGCAATTTTATATCTGTGAACTCACTATTACTTCTATTTTATAATACCGGAAATGGGCTTGGTGATTAACTTAGACAAAAGTGCTTTAAGCTTGCACAAACTTTTACCAACACAGGCAAATAAGTTTTCATGTGAAGCAGTAATGAAAGTAATGGTGATCAATAGTGTTTTTTTTACCCAAGATAAAGCTTTCTTATTTTCTCCTCTTCAAACTTATATTTAGAAATATTTAGATGTTTAATCCCCTTTTTGTTGAACATAAAGGCAACAACACCTCATGTAGCCATACATAGTATTTGGTGTTGTAGTAGCTTGAATGCTTTTTACAGTTTCGGAGATAATCTTTTTTTTTTCTGTATGTGCTTATTCATATTGTGTTCATCAACCAGATCTTCAATGGTGTCTTCCTAAAAGTCAACAAGGCAACTCTAAACATGTTGCACAGGGTGGAGCCGTATGTTACCTACGGGTATGCGGTTTTTGCATACGACTTTCATTTTACAAATAGCACATATTTCTGTTATCGTTGTTAAAATACTGAATACATCTTTCTCTTCAGATACCCCAACTTGAAGAGTGTGAAGGAGTTGATTTACAAGAGAGGCTATGGCAAGCTAAACAAGCAGAGGATTCCTTTGACAGACAACTCCATCGTTGAGCAGGTCTGGTTGCTTCTCTTTTTTATTTTTTTATAAAGGTATTTTTACATTGTCTGAAAAGTATATGTAAATTGGCATAACTCGTATTTTCTAATGGCAGGGTCTTGGGAAACATGGTATCATCTGTGTTGAAGATCTTATTCACGAGATTCTCACTGCTGGCCCTCATTTCAAGGAAGCCAACAACTTTCTTTGGCCATTCAAGTTGAAGGCTCCATTGGGAGGCATGAAGAAAAAGAGGAACCATTACGTTGAAGGAGGAGATGCAGGTAACCGTGAAGATTTCATCAACGAGCTCATCAGGCGAATGAATTAGAATATTGGTCATACAGTCCAACGGTTTTGATGCTGCCTTTTGAAATTATTAGATTGTGTACTTGGTATTTTGTTAAGAGTTGGAACAATTTTTGTTTTTCGAAATGTAACATGGCTAAGAAAGTTTTGGATTTTGTTATCAAGATTTTGGCTTGCAGTATTGTTGTGCATGGTCCTATGCTATGTTATCAAGGTATTATCTATCTTATATCTTTTAGTTATATACAGAAACATTCATGGAGACAAATATGCACATACATTTTTTTTACAAAACATGTTTTTCAGGAGAGCAAATGTTTACCGGTCTGTAAAAATGTTGCTTCTGTTGGTTTCTACCAGGTTGAGTTGGTCTCTCTAATGGTCTTGATCCTGTTTTGGACCATATAGTTTGCCGGCAAACATTTGACATATTTCTAGCCATATGATTTTGTGTTGGTTGTGCTACCATAGCTGTTTCTGTTTAGCAGATTGTGCCGATTTTTATCTTGTTATAAGCACCTTTTTTTTTCAATGACATAGGTTTCTGTGTCTTGCTAACCACATACAAGATGCTTTCGATATACTTGTGCAACCGGTGGTCTTGACTTTCATATAAACTGAATGAATTAATGTTTGCAACCCTGATTGCGTTCTTTTAATTTTAGCATGATAACTTATAAGCACCACTATCTAACAAGAAGCGTGTTACTAGATGTTGATCAAGAATCTAAGTATCTAACAATCTATCAAACACCATTGTAGCAACGCTCATAATCTGCAGCTAATGAAAAACTGATCAATTTTATTCAGGCAACTACAACTCTACAAGCTCATTTCAGTATCAGGATCTTATATACATCGACTTGTAAAAAAGTAAAGCAAACGGTATATACAAACTCAAAGCTAGATAGATGAAGGCCACTAGTTCTGTTTCTCTGCTGTAGTACTACTATGTTAATATATATACTGCACATGTTGAATATAATTTCAACTCAGTTTTGTGATTTTAGTAGTCAACGACCTTCGTTCCCTGGGTTCTGCCGGCTGTATAACATCAGCAACAAAAAAAGATTCATCAACGAAAGTTGATGAGTTACTCAAAAGCTTGCAAGAATATTAACTGAAAGGTCAGCAAGAATCAAATTCCTATGTCGAGCAGGTCAAACGCGTAAAATGTCACCATTTTGAGGTAAAATGTCACAATTTTGGAAGTGCTACTCGGTCTAGTTTATTAATGTATCCAGATTCTAGAGATGCAACTGTGGAGTAAAGTTTTTGATATTTTTATGACTTAAACTGATATCTTTCAGGTTTAGAATTACCGGTGCAAAGTTTGACCCATTGACTTACTCATACAGTTCGTTTGGGTATATATTTTCTGTAAGGGGTCATATTAAAAACTTTAGCTAAAGATGAAACAAGTCAAATGGTCCCTAAGTTGCTTTATTCATTTAGATCATTGTAATTAATATAACTTTTTTGTAATTATACTTTAACACATTATGCAATTATAAAAATTTGTAAAAAAATGCGCAAAAAAGTGTTTGCGGGGGTCAACTTAACCAAACCTATGCGACAATGTAATGGACAAAAATAGTCTCAAATGGATATCCATATACCATTCAAAGGAGACAAAAACATTAGGCATTTCGGACCCGGCCATCTCAAATACCAAAAAGGAAAACATTGCAAGATTCATGGAATGAACTGAAAGAATCGGATCCTTTTGGCAAGCAAACTTACCGGTGGAGACATACTTCCAGATTTCAGCAATCTAGTGTTAGCATATAAGAGTTCTGATCTCTGGACTGGTTGAGAAAGTCTTCGAATGAACTCCAATAAATGATTGTATATGCTGCAATAGACTTAAAATTTTGGTAAAGTATACATTAATAGTAGCTGCAATCTGAAAACCTGGAGGAGTAACAAATCTAACCTTAATCGGTGTCTATTGCAAGCTGCAAAGAATGCAGCAACGCCATATAGAATGCTCTTGGTAGCACGGAAAATCTACAAGAACAATATCTATATCAGTACAGCAGCTGTATAGCGTATATAAGTAGGCTTGATTAGCATAACTACAAAAAGTAAAATTTCAAACTTTGATCACCTGTGAAAAAAGGTCATTCCAAAGAGCACGCCACAAAGAAACCTCATAGGTGTGCTTGGTTGCCGCCTCAGCACTTGAAGCTACCTTTAGTACACTACTCACAAACATCCATATACCTCCAAATACATCATACATGTACTTGTATATATATCCCACGAAGCTGGATAGTCCAAGAACAAAGCGAATTGGAGCACAAATTGCTCCCCAAAGGCACAAGAATATAGGGGACATGAAAACCGTCGCTGCAACCAGCTCAAGTTGGGAAAATGCAGAATATCAGCATCATGTGTCAAACTATGCTGTTCATGAAACTTAGAGCTAGCGAGATAGCCGGGTCAAGCGGGTTCGAGTTGAAACGGTTCATTTTAGTACTGGTATGGGTAGTGCTGGGCTAACCCGTGAATAATTGTTTATTCATTTATAATAATATTTAAAGTGTTAGTTATTATTGCTTAAAAAGGTTTATTACAATGATAATCTAAATCTTTGAGTAAAATGGTTTAGGGGGTCTAATGTGCTAAAATTAAAATTTACTTCGAGCAACTTTCTACCCGTTAGGCCATTTGACCCATTTGATCCATTCCTTATTTAGTTAATCAGAACAGTAAGTTACCGAAATTGCAAATAGCTGATGCAATATACCACACAGGAAGCAGTAGAACGTCGATTACTCTATCCACTAGATTCCAAGACGTTCCCAAAAGTATGCAAATGAATGAGTATAGACGCTCTCCCTTCTGAATGAAAACGTTCCAAAAAGGAAAAACGACATCCACAACTACCAGAAACGGGGCAACTAATGGCTGTGTGAGAACTGAAAAAAGTGATCTGAAAGTTCGTGTCATCATCAGAAACCACATGATAGCCCTCTCGGCATTATGCAAAAACAACATTGTTCCCAAATACTTGATCCTTGATACCATGTCCCATGTCTCTATCCAATCAAACAGAGGTCCAAATAAACGGGAAGCAGCCGCCTTGAGAACAGGGACGTTTTTGTACAAATCATAGAAACCAATCACGACAGTAACAAAGGACATTGCAACGTATAGAGCTCTTGCTAGAGGGCACATCCATGGTCGATACATATGACAAAATACTGGATATGACTGAAAGAATAGTACCCAAGATGGAAGTCCAGCCTCCAAAAGGGTAAGTAATCGCAAATCAGACATAACTATTTTTTGTAATTCCAAAGGGAGGTCACGGTCATTAAAGCGGAACAAAAGTAATACATCTGTGTATTGGGTTACTTCAGTTTCTTCCATGCATTCACTTGGACATGGAGAGGGTATGTGATAGCTAGCATTTCCACTATATGATACATTAGAACCGCATTCATTGTCGAGTTCATTCATATCTAAAGGAATTATTTGGTTTGTCGTAGTATGAGAAGGAGGTGTATTTGCTATACTAGGAGGCGTATTTGCTATACTAGGAGGCGTATTTGGTAAACTTGATTGGTCTTGGACTTCTAGAGTTTCTATTTGATCATTAGGACTACTACTACGATTGCACGGAGATACATCCTCTAACAACACACCATCGTTTAAGATTTTCTCATCATCACTTGAACCACAGGTGCTTGGCGATTCCGTGCCAGCTTCATGAAATGCTTCTCCTGAAGAGATGTCAAGCAATATAATAAGAGTATGGTTAACTAATCTTTACTATATCTGGTGTTAAGAAAAAGGATTCCTTGATATCTGATAAAAATGTGCTTAGAAATATACTTATCATAGAATTGAGACGGTGTTCCAAAAGAAGAGCCTCATATGGAGTCCCTGGAAACCACGACATTAAGCCTTTAGCAGCTTGAGCTATACTATCAAATTCCCATCTTTTCATGTACTTCGACTCTATAGCAAGAGACGTATAAGTCTGATCATAGAATAAACACACTCATATATTACTCCACCACAAAGGATATACATAAATGAACAAATAGAAGTTGCAGGTAATGTGTTTTAGTCTGATTCAATTTGAGGCGAGTAACTCTCAAAAACATAAATTAGGCTTAACTTATAAGTTAACCGGCTTTGATATCAGCACAACATCCGGGAGTTCTATGCAGTGTAAGCTAGTGAATTCAATAGATAATGAAACACTAAGTATACAAAACAACCCTATTCCTGCAACCAAATAACAACAGCAAATTCAACTAACTAGGACAAGAAATACCTGAAGCTCATTCACATAGTTGATACCCCGTACATCGTCCCATGCCACTTCAAAAACAACAAATCCATACAGGGTTCTATGCAATTTGCTATTTGCAAGCAAGGAAGTCCTGAGTTTCTCCACAGGTAGCAAGACCCTCTTTCGTGTAAGTGTTACCATTGACAACCATCTTTTCAACTTCCGGGACTTGCTTGAATCTCTGGAACGATTGTTGAGCTCACTGAACGCCGGTTTCTCTTTATTATCCTTTTGACCTCTTGTAATTGCAAAGGGGGAGAACCTGGACTGGAAGCATTATAGAGAGAATATTAAAAGGGTAAATATAGATTATTTAGTACGATTATTGATATGCTAATGATGTTTTAGATTTATATGTAACCTTGGTAACCATCAGCTGCCACAGGTGTGCAGGCTTCGAGACCAAGTCTTCTAGCCATGGCCTGTTATCCACCAATATAAAAAATGTCTTGCTCTCGGGAGCCAAGAAAAGGTTAAGATTGGAAAGATAAGACTGCAAATCCCTGCATGCAGTAAGTTACTGATATGATTTCACTTAGAAAACAGGTCATGTAGCGCTTTAAAGTGTTAATATAGATAAAAGGAGTTATGCAGTTGATCCTAAAATGATATAAATTAGATGGTAAAGGAGTGCTTATCCACGACGCACTGTGTCAAACGATCTTTGATATCAGAATGACATCATATGGTCATACCCTAGTGGAATGTGCATTGGAAATCACATAGTTTTTATCGAAATTAGATGGCAAAACTAATGCATATTCAGGTAATAAGATATCAAGATTGTATTTCTTCCCTCCACATAGCAAACTCAGAACTAAAAACTACATATTCAAATCGTATGTTCTGCTTGCAGCAACGGCAGCCCAAATCCAACATGCCATAGTGAATGGTACTAAATTTGCAACAAGATTAAAATTTTTTTTTTACAGTTTTTTTGGAACGCCAACTAATTATCTTAGAGTGTATATACACCACAAATCTATCTCACATGTCCTAAGCAAGACTTGAATCGGGACAAATAAGAAGATTGGGATAGGAGCTTGAGAGTCACCAAATCAAAACCATATTAAAAAATGACGTTGATCGATCATACCCAATCTGAAAACCGTTCAAAGGAAAAAAGTGCCTAACTTTGTTGCATGATCTCCCCATGTAAACCACTCTTTAACCCCCTGCATGCACAAACAAACAAACCAAATTTTATTCATTTTTATGTCAAATAATCTTACAATTTTAAACCAAAATGCAAATATTTCTGACCTGAAGGAAATTGATTAATTGAAGAATGACATTTCGCATGATCGATGAAGTATACAGCGTCAATTATAATCATGATAACGAATAGGACATCAGCAGCATCACGCGTTGTATCGAAGGTGATTGAAGCAGCATGCAATGCATGATCGTTTCTAACGAATATGCATGGATGACTCGATAAAGGTAGTTTGTTACGCTTTTTAATTTCTCTTTTTTTTGTTTTTGTAAAAAACTGAAATGGAATAATTGGAATGACATATATGACACGTGGACAAAAACAGGTAAAAAAAAAAGAAATTCTTACAACTGATTTTGTGATAGCAAACTTCAGTTCTGTTTTTACAGGTAAGAGCATAGTATATCATTGTTGCAAATTAGACATAAAACAAAACCTAAGTCGATACCATGATGATGATCAAAACCCTGTAATATTTTTTTGGCTACTAGCTTTGGGTGGGTAACATAGTTTTTGATTAAAAGAAAACTCGGTAACGTTTTCTACGTACATCTAGAGTTGCTGGAAAGTGAAGGATCTCACAATCGTCAGTGCCAAATTTTCTTTCAATGCAGCAGCATTCTTATACATGACACAATTGTTAAATCTATAAGCTTTTCTAATTTTTGAGTTCTCGCGACGGGCACCCATAGATGACTAGGTTAGTTGACTCAAACTTAATTGGGCTTGGGCCATATTTAATACTCTAATATTAGCGACTACGCAAGTAATCGCTATAGGTCCGCTAAACAACAAAAATCTCACAGTCCTGGCCCGTCTTTGATCAAAATTTCTAGCAACTACATGTAGCCCTTTTAGCGACTACGTGTAGTCGCAAAATGTTTACTACACGACGAAAATGGTTAGTCTTAAATACTTGACTTTGACTTTAACCTATCGCTACTACCTCGTTGTTGCTATAGGTTCAGCGACGAAAGAAAATCCAGAAAATCTGGAATGCCATTAATATTTTTTAGTTATTGTGTGCGTTTGGAATGCGATTAGTATGATTTGAAATATCCGAAAAATCTGAAAAATTGGTGCGGAACTGTGTCGAAAAGACCAGGAAAGGAAACTGAAACCTGCTTGTTTCAGCAAGCTATCAAAGCTGGTGCACAGACATTTAGTGACCATATGTGGTCGCTTAAGGTGCTCATCACTAAATCCAGGTGAAAAACCTTTAGCGACTACATGTAGTCGTTAAAGGTTTTGGTCAAATAAGTCAATGACACTTTAGCGACTACAAGTAGTCGCTAAAAGTTTTGGTCATCTCACAGTCAACAAGTCATCAAGTCAACATGTCAATGACAATTTAGTCATTAGTCAAGAAAGTCAACAAGTCATGTCAAACACTAATGTCGCTAAAAGAAAAAATAATGGTCACTACAACATTAGGTGACAGTACTTAAAACGACGTGTGGTCGCTAAAGGTTGTAGCGACTACATATAGGACCTTTAGCGACTAATTATGTAGTCGCTAGGGAAGGTTTCTAGAGTAGTGGAAATTTTCCTTCTACCACATGCATATATGCCGCATACTTCACTGCATACGTTGTACTATCATATCACTTTCAGTTAATTAAGCAACAAATATGCCAGCATATAGAATCATATTTAATTTTTTAATGGGCACGTACGTGTATATATCTAGATCAAGTAGCTATCGAGGACAAAGCTATGACGACTTTTAGAGACGATTAACTATAATTATTCGGTAAATTGCAAAGGCAAACAAACAAATGATTATCCAACGGAGCTTTCATGCATGTATATTCCTTGAAGTTTCCTCGCAACTAATTAATTTCAAACAAAATTTACTTTTTACTATTACATGTTTTTTTTAATATACATGTCAATTTACATTTTTTATATATATATAAGTTTGAATATCGCAAATGTCATTATTAAAAGTTTAATTTCAACTACATACGGTAATTCTGCTAAATGGGTGATGCAGTTCTAGCTGTCATTCTAGTGTTGGTGTCAGTGTTCTCCATGATCGCGTTGGTTAGATGTTGTACTGTTAGTGAGAACAATGAACAAGTTCGCAATACACAAGGGGAAAGAGATAATCCTCTTGAAATTGCTATTGGCTACAATGGTGGCGGCGGTGGTGGTGGCGGCGATGATGGCGGAGGTTCCATTGGGGGAGGTGGTTGTGGAGGTGGAGGTGGATGCGGAGGTGGTTAAGAGACCCGGCCATTGCACACTACTAGCAAATAAAAGGCGGATTTTGAAGGGCTTATGCTTGCAGATGAAATACTAGATATCGTAAACTTATTTTGTAATCTTTCAGTGTTAACATGATCATAAAGAATATATATGTACTAGTAACACATATTTCAATTGTAAGTTAATGATTGTAGTGCTTATTGTTGAAATCGTTAATGTTAGACCGTGCTTTGTGCTAGAATAAGATTCTTATGAAAATAGAGTTCCATTTGTGATGATAATATTCAAATCTCTAACGTATATTGTATATGGGCTGGGTTTATTAGGAACGGTTATAAACCGTTTAGTTAGGTTACAACGGTTAGAAAGTTTGTTTTTACTTCTTTATGAATCGATGGTCACTTGATATGAGGCAAAACGATTCATTAGAAAAAAATAAGTCAAGAGTCTGTAACAACAATCAATTCATATCAATCAAATAAAAGGCAGATTCAATATTCCTGTGATTTGTTATTCAGTAAGTTGTTAGTATATTCCAATATTTGGTATCAAGAGCAAGAACGATCCAGGGAAGAAGAAGAAGAAGAAGTTCAGTTTTGATTGATTGAAGGAAAGAAAAAGGGAAGCCTCGTTTGTACACAAAACGAGAGGGAAAGGCGCGGCCTGGTTTTTCTTGGTGTTGGCTGTTTAACGGCGACACAGTAAAAGGAAAAACGAACACGTATGGTATTTTTTCGTTTGAAAACGATTGGGAAGACTTTTGAAAATCCGGATAAAAATCAAGACAAATCTAAAGGAAAACCGAGGGGTATAATCGCGAGGAAAACTTGTTAGTGAAAGGTTAGATTCATACTAACGAGGAAAACTGTTGGAAGAAGTGTCGGGACGACACAAGAGAGCAACAACAACGAAAGCAGAAACAAGGGATTGCTTGTTTCGGTGTAACGAGAACAGAAACTAGGGATAGTAAGTTTCGGTGGAAGAAAATCAGAAGCAAAGGTTTGTTTGTTTCGGTGTAACAGAAAATCAGAAAGCAAAGGATTGTTTGTTTTCTGTGTCGACATCCACCAGGAAGAAAAGGGGGCTGCGTTTGTTTTATGAAATATAAGGAATTACAAACCTTGTGGTCTGCTGTGTTGGTTATCGCATAACAAAGGAGCACAAACAAACAGGTTTTTTATTCACAAATTGAGTTTAGTATTTTCATATTTGTGTTTTTTTTTTTTTTTTTTTTTTTGCGAAATCCTAGAAACCTGTTTTTGCCTCAAACCTTCAATAAGCAAGTAGAATCCTTTTTCAAAATCAGTAAGAAGTTAGAATCATCAGGATTTTAACATTAGTACGAAAATAAAATAAGATAGATATAGTGTAAGATAGAAAAGATTCATAACCTTTGTGGTTTAGTAGGCAAGAATCTAACAAACCTTAGTGGTAGAAACCCTTCGTGGAACAAACCTTAGTGGTAGAAACCCTTCGTGGAACAAACCTTAGTGGTACAAATCCTTTGTGGAACAAACCTTCATGGTAGAACCTTTGTGGTGTTAACCTGTGTGGTACGATTAAGTAAGTAGAAGCAAAACCTTTGTGGTACAAGCATGACGAAAGACAAAGAAGGAAGCAGTACGTCTAAAGTTCAAGAAAATATAGCACTTAAATGCGTACAGTTGACGGATTCCAATTACACAACATGGGCGGTGTTGATGGAAACAATATTAAAGGCGTATGGCCTTTGGAGAGCGATTAAACCCAACAAGAAGGAAGTAGTGCAAAGATAAAAGAAGACCATAACAACGAAAGCATGATATTTCAGACAATACCACAGGATATTTTGGCACAAGTTTGCACAATATAAACTGCAAAGGAAGTATGGGATTCAGTGAAAGTACGATACCTTGGGCAGACCTAGTCCAAAAGCACGCTACAAACGCAAAGAATTGAATTAGAAACTTTGAAGATGAAATGAAACAAAAGTTCAAGACTTCTCAGAAAAGTTGGGCAAATAAAGCCAAATTTGCAAGCCTTGGCACTACCCTTAAGGATAAGATAATTGTGAGAAAGTTACTCAACTCGGTTCCAAAGAAGTTTTTACCGATTGTAGCCACCATTGAACAATACTCAGAAATAGATACCATGCCATTCGAAGAAGCCGTTGGAAGAATAACAGCATATGAAGAACGTATTAAAAGTGCTGATGAACCAGAAGAGTATGATCCAAGCAAATTACTGTTAGCAAGTACAAATAATTATGGAAACGGGCTTAATGAAAGAGGACGTGGTGATCAAAGCCATGGTAAAGGACGTGGAAGAGGAACAGGACGTGGTAGAAGTGCTGGTCAAACAATCAATGAATAAGAGTAGAAAACAAATGCTATTGAAATGTGGTTGAATATGTCATTTCGCATACGAATTTACAAAGTAAGGGACAAGGAGAAAGAAAAGGAAGAAGAAAGCACACTCGTGTGGGATTATGAAAACCATCATTACTGTGAAAGTTGGAGTGAAGAAGACTAGATTGCCGTTTATAACATTAGGGGGAGAATGTTGGACCTTAATGTTATAAAAGCACAGATTAGGGGGGGGTTTTTACTTAGAGTATTTATGTAAAAAAAAAAGCCTGTAAAGACTATATTAGTATATGAGGGCTGGGTTATTAGGAACGGTTATAAACCGTTTAGTAGTTACAACGGTTACAAAGTTGTGTTTTATTTTTTATGAATCGATGGTGTCCTCTTTGATACGAAGGCAACATTCATTATAATGAAATAAAGTCAAATCCTGTACAACAATCAATTCATATATCAAATAAAAATGCATAGATTCAATAATATTCCTGTGATTTGTTATTCAGTAAGTTGTTAGTATATTCCAATATGTTAGACCGTGCTTTGTGCTAGAATAAGATTCTTATGAAAATAGAGTTCCATTTGTGATGATAATATTCAAATCTCTCAACATCTCTTCATTGACTGTTCGGTCGCTACTTGTAGAAATGAGTTTCTTCCTGCAGGTGGGGATTTACTAGCTACCCGAGAGACATTCTGGATGAATCATGTGGGCAGATTATACTGATCTAAATGCCAAGGTAAAGATAATGTTCAGTGTGGTTAATCAAACAACAACATGGATTTTGGAGATATAGGAATCAAATTTGGTTTGATGCAAAACCTCCTCGTAAAGACACCCTTGGAGACGAGATTAGGATTTTATCGCACTCTTGGATCTTTCATAGGAGCAAACCATCATGCCCCAAGTTGTTTGATTGGTTAATTGATCCAAAACTTGAATGCACAACCTTACTGTAATCTTTTTTAGCGCCTTGCTAGCTTTAATGAAATCCGTCGTTGAAAAAGAAAGAAAGATGCGAGAATAGCTAAATCTCCAACATAAGCACATCCAAAACTCAGCAATGACACTTTTAGTTTAGCAACAACAACCAATTTTACTACGGGTAACGATTTGATTCTAATATTAATAATCACATCAATAATATATGTATGCCAAAAAAGGAAATCACGTAAATCACACACTTGCAACCAAGAGCGTTTCAAGGCCCGTAAGAGATGATTGTACATTTTTTCTTGAACGGCAAGAGATGTTTGTACATTATTTGCCATAACGATGAATAAAAAAAACTACTCCGTACTACTAACTGCAAGACCGTTGACTCATAAGTCGTAACAGTTTGTAACTACCTATACACCATTGTCCATATCCGAATGCCACGACAACCTTCTATCATTCGTATCATCTACATCAATATCAGTTTCATCTTCCCCTTCTTGGTTCTCACCTTTTTGAACTCTCGGACTAACATTTCCAGATGAATGTGGTGTCACACAATCAGAACCTGTTGGCGATGGTAGCTGAGAATGATATTTGTTAGGTGAATTGGTAGGGACCACCCTCAACTTCAGAAGGGTTGTAAAAGATTCTCTCATTGCCGACATTGCTTCAAAGTACCTACTACATGACACTAAGGCCGCATGGATTGGTCGAAGCAAGTCCTACTCGGAATATAAACCATCATTTTCATCTTAGAAACAGAATTGAAGTATTTGAATTGAAGCGCGTTATAGAAAAAAAAAATGGTTACCCTCCATACAGAAGGTGGTTCCCGAAAGTTGTGAGTCCAATGGATATCAGAAACGGATGCTGCAAGAGTGCCATAATCGCTGGCAGCACTCTGTAATAGTTCCGAGAAATCTTTCTGTTTATCCAAAGAAAAAAGCCCAAAATGAAGTAAACATGAGTATCTACTAAACAAGAGATGTCAAACATATAGAATAGAATAATGAGTGTAAGCATTTTCTTTCTAATTATCTTGCAATATCTTTGGAAAATAAATACTAACGTTTTGGATTATCAGATTAAAGAAATGATAGCAAACCTGATATTCAGCTTCAACAGGAATGTATTCTAATGGAAATGGTTGTTGAAGGCGAGCTATAACACGATCCTGCAAGTCAAAATCAATAACAGATACATTAAGGTACATTGGCAATAATAGTGTCTCTTTATTCAAAATGCAAAATTTTTGTCTTTTAGGAAGTCACAAGAAACTTGTTACAATATCTCTGAATTGATTAAAGATCACTATTTTGCCCATTATGGCAGGGCAAATGATGGTACTAATATCAGTCAACAAGATCCAAATAGTCAAATCTTTTCCTAAAACTATTATGAATCCTATACCCGACCAACGAATCGTTCGTGAAACATCAGAAATTCGCATTGTCCTATATGAAGTAGCAGTGCTAAAACAGATCATAACCGTGCGGGTGAGATTGACTAAACAACAGACACTATTATAGCCATTTTTGAATTTAATAGGTGAAGTTTAAACCATTGCACCCTTTCTTTTTTTAGCTATATCTTTAAAAAAAATCCCTTTTGACCCTTCAGAAAAAAATAAAACCCAAAACCGACCCATTTGCAGGTCAATGGGTCAACTAGATGGAGCACTATTCTTTGATCCATTTAGCCTAACACAAGAATCCTCTACATCCATCAAGCATGTTTATAATTTACAAAGTTGATTGGTGATAAACCAAGTGTTGATTGCATGCAGGGTGCAGCAAGAGGTGTCAACATACGAACCATATTATAATTTGGAAAATTCAGTTCAATGATTTTTCCTTCTTTTCACCAAAATGAAAATAACCGGAAAGCTAACGCTAACTCATAGCCATACATGTTTTCTATAACAATTACAAAAAAGAGCCATATCACATTTTTGTGTAACTTTAACCAGGTTTACCTTATTCTGGATAAAACCTTTCAATATACTAGTGATCCTTGCTAACGTTTCAATCTTCTTTTCCATTTCGCTCACATGCGTCAAGTGAGCGACCTTCATATCTTCCTGAGAAGTTCATAAAGAACAAAAACTTTCAGTTTATATGTTCCAATCTAACATGTTTAACAAATTTTGAGCTAAAATATATATAGTACTGAACTCAATTAGCATTCATGATAACTCTAAGACTTCACGATGGAAAGTCTAGATGAAGGCATTTTAGTACGATCTTGATATAACTTTTCAGGCATCAACTAAGGCTTTGTTTGTTTTTTCAATTTCACTTCTTCTAACCTCTTCTCACCTCTTTTGTCTGAAGCGGGAAGAGCTTTTTTGTTTGTTTTTTTGCAGAGAAAAGTGGTAAAAATCTCTTCTAACCTCTTCAAAAATTAAGACAAAAAATTTCACTTCTAACATCTTCTTCTCTCTTCTTCTAATACAAACCTTCTTCTTCTCTCTTCTTCTAATACAAACCTTCTTCTTCTCTCTTCTTCTAACACCAACCCTCTTCTTCTAAAAAAAAACAAATGGTCTTATTCTTTGTAAATAAAGAGCTTAGATGCACCTCTTTTTTTGCAGACATGGTTTGAAGATGAAGAGGTAAAACCTCTGAAAAAACAAACAAAACCTAAGTTTTTAATTTACAAACAAATATGGCTCAAAAAATATAGACTATTAATTTACGACCCAGTAACAATGAAATGCAAAATGAGTGCTGAATAAGAAGTGGCGTGGCTGCTTCACCTTACGACCTTGAAGTTCCACATGCAATTCTGCAACTTTTCTTTGTACTGTGGTAAGGTCCCGTAGTAATGTTATCAAGTCATAGCCACTATTCAACTCGTCCTGCTTATCAAACCAAATTTCGTAAAAGACATAATGCAAGCTTTAGCTATTTCAAGTTCTTGATATAAGACCAATATTAATGAAATCAAATCTTAAGGACTCTCAAACATAATACACATTTACGTTTCAAACACTAGATGATGGAAATTGATTTGGCTAAATCAGACACTTTTAGATCATTCATTCAGTAGCACATCACATTCTTAATAAGATGTAATTATGAATCTATAAAGAAAACAAAATTTAAGTAGTCGGAATCACTAGTTCAACTTGCCTTTGGGATCACACACAACCGCAATTAGGTTTTTTCACCTCGGTATCCAATATCATAAGATGCATACATGCATACTAAGTTAAGAAATACATGTACCATACATATTCATCCCCATCATTTTCCACCATTCTCGCTTTCATTAGTGTTCAAACATAACGAAGAACCGATATCAGCCCAAATTGCATCACCTAGGGTTCAAATAGACCTTTTCATTTTTTTAGAATCACGTGAGCGCAACAATATCTAATTTAAAGTAATCGCGTAAGAAAAACATGAACCCTAAAGCTAGCAAATAATTCAAATCTCGTGATCATCATAATTCAGATATACAAAAGAAACGTACCTGAGACGGAGGAGGCCTAAACCTAGAATAACCGAGATCAGTCGCAATGGCGAGGACATCAGACATTCCACCAAGTTTTCCCGTAGGTTTTCTTCCCGCCAAATTACTCTCATTTCCCTTAACCGAAGCCATTGCTATGATAAAAAAAAACTTCTGTCAAATACAAAAATAATATAATTATTAGGTATCTTTTGACCTATTGCGCCGGCATTGATTCTATATTTTCGACATAAATTTGAGATTGTAAAAATTGTTTCACGGCTGATATAAATTGTTAGTGATCGAAAAATAAGGTTAAAGGAACCATTCATTTGAAACAAACAACGGTTTGATATCTATTTGTTAATTACATCTATAGTCCTTGAATCTTGGTATGTTTACATTTATATATAGAGGTAATTACACGTTTCGTCCTTGTGGTTATACCTAAATTGCAGGTTTCGTCCTGTTTCGACGTTAATTACACCAGACGTCCCTGTAGTTGAGCCAAATGGGTTGACCGGTCCTTTGACCCTAACACCATCCAATTTTTCATTATGTTTTTGTATCGTCAGGGGCAATTCCGTCACTTCACCTACTTAATACCCTAAGAACCATGTTTGCAACCTTTTAAACTCAACTTTTTTCTACTCCCGCCATTTATCACTACTACTCTCGGACACCGATCATTTTAATCTCAGTGACACCGATCATTCTTGTCCAACAACTACTATCGGATCATTGTTGCCACTCGCTCTGACATTTGTTTTTTAGGTAAAGTGAGTATTTATCTTCTTTTTGAATGTGTGTTTGCCTTAATGCCCTAATTTCTGTCTGAATGTTGGTTTGCTCTAATGCCCTAATTTGTTGTTTGCTAGATACAAAAATGAAAGAGATTGATTGGGAAAAAGTTAAAATCACCGTCGAAGTAATGGAGTGTGTGATTCCTAAATATGGCAAGACGAATTGGTTGTTGAATGATTCAGATTCTCAGATCATACTCGACGATATATATAACACATTCTACAAAGATGAAGCAGAACTTGCAAAAGGTTAGTGTATTTGTTGCCTTATAAGCCTGAGACTGTGTTATATGCCTGAGACTTTAAACACGTGTTATATGCCTGAAGTTAGTGTCAGACTTTATACATGTAGTTTTAATGCCTGAGATTAGTGTCAATTTAGATTTAACCTGTCTTAACCTATTAACTTCTAGATGATAAGGGGAAGGAAAAAGTGAATGATAAGGGGAAGGGAAAAATGGATGATAAGGGGAAGGAAAAAATGGATGATATGGTTGATGCTCTTGAGAAGGGAAAGTCAACGCTGATGGTATCTGAGAAAGGGAGTAAGAAGGCAAGTGTTGATCTGGTTGATGCTCTTGAGAAGGGAAAGTCAAAGCTGATGGTATCTGAGAAAGGGAGTAAGAAGGCAAGTGTTGATTTGGTTGATGCTCTTGATCTTCAAAACATAATCAAAAAGCTTTCTGAGGATTTTAATATGTTGGTAAAGGCACAGAAGACAAAAGAGGCTAAGGAGGCAAAAGTTGTTGAAGTATCTAGTGATGAAGAAGATTTTAGTGATGAAGGTTTTTTTGGTGATAAAGATGTGGTCTTGTTTAATGATGTTAAATATCCACTCACTGATGCTGAGATAAGAATGTTTAAGGAGAGACCCACAACATCAAGAGCTCCAATTGCTTCCACTTCCACAACATCAAGATCAATAGTTCTCATTGCATCCACTTCCAATGCACAAGCTGCTTCCACTGCTCCAAGAGGGTACAGGAAAATAGCTATGACATGATGTGTGCTTGGTTTAAGAGCTCCCAATGATCCTAATGCTTCACCACCTTCAACCACACGAAAGAGGAAGCCATGACCCTTGTATGTTGATGTTTAGAAACTTTTTACTTGCTTTAGTATATGTATTTTGATGTATAACTATCACATTTGGGTTGCTGACTCTGTATTTTGAATGCTTATCAGAGATATATCTAATATCTGATAAGACTTATACCTGATATAATATTTAGTAATATTTTGTATTTTGACTGCATTTCCATTTTGGATATAATTTGCAAATGGTCATTTGAATGCATTTGACTGCATTTCCATTTAAACTGATAAGACTTATATCTGATATCATATTCAGTAATATTTTGTATTTTGACTGCATTTCCATTTTAGATATGATTTGCAAATGGTCATTTGAATGCATTTGACTGCAAACTGCAAATGACATTTGACTGCATTTCCATTTAAACTGCTTATTAAAAATAGTTTGGATTTTGCACTATGCAAAATCCAAACTACAAATCCAAATGGTCATGCCATTTAAATGCAAATGCCATTTACCATTTGCAGTCTGACTACCTAAAGTCAAACTTCAATTGCAAATGCTATGCAGTGTGACTGCAATTTGCATAATGCAGTTTGACTGCATAAATGGGTGTTTGGATATGTATTTTGCATAGTGCAAAATCCAAACTGCAAATCCAAATGGTCATGCCATTCAAATGCAAATGCCATTTACCATTTGCAATCTGACTATCTAAAGTCAAACTTTAATTGCAAATGCTATGCAGTGTGACTGCAATTTGCATAATGTAGTTTGACTGCATAAATGGGTGTTTGGATATGTATTTTGCATAGTGTAAAATCCAAACTGCAAATCCATATGGTCATGCCATTTACCATTTGCAGTCTGACTATCTAAAGTCAAACTTCAATTGCAAATGCTATGCAGTGTGACTGCAATTTGCATAATGCAGTTTGACTGCATAAATAGGTGTTTGGATATGTATTTTGCATAGTGCAAAATCCAAACTGCAAATCCAAATGGTCATGCCGTTCAAATGAAAATGCCATTTACCATTTGCAGTCTAACTATCTAAAGTCAAACTTCAATTGCAAATGCTATGCAGTGTGACTGCGTAAGTGGGTGTTTGAATATGGCATTCAACTGCCCTGCAGCTTGACTGCAATTTGCATAATGCAGTTATGCATTTCCTAAACATCATCATCTAATATAACATGAACAAAATTACAAAAGAAGCCTTTCAAGGCATATATACAATACCAAGTCGCATAGTTCAGTGCATATAATCCAAAGTTGAGTGCACACAATTAATTATATAAAATAGTTATTACAGACCAGCCAAAAGAAATATCTTAAGCAAGAAACTTAATGCTTTCTCTTTCTGCCAGAACCAGAACATCTATCTTTGACTCTTCTGGTCGTATCCCTAGAACTTGAAGCAATTTCTTGAATTGGGTAGACAATATCAAGTGGCAATGGGTCTTCTTCCCTAGTCTGCAAAGGGACATCAACTGGCAAGGGGTCTTCTTCATGACTCTGTTTAAGGAATTGCCATTGAAGATCACGACTAGATAGAAAGTTTATCAAATCTTCACTAGAATCTTTTGACAGATAATCATGTGAGTCCTTAGATGTGTCATCATCTGAAGATTTGTCATCCTTTGATTTAACTACCACTTCTGATTTAACTACCACTTCTGCAAAGATGTATAACTACCATTAAAAAGCATACTCAAACACATCATACTAAAATGAATCAAAAACCTTAACCAACTAATGTTTTTGCTTAAGGTTTTTATCTCTTATATCCTCTGTTCAAGATCATCCACCTCTTTAATTCTTGTTAACTCTTGCTTTTCATCTACAATGATAACAACAAATCAAATATAATAAAGAGTCAATTGGGCCAATATTATAACAAAACAATGCTGTAAACTAACTTTTTATAATTGCCTTTCCCTTGACATCTACAAATATGGCAAAAAGTCAATACATAAGAGATCATTACCACACTAGTAACTAAGGGTGAGCATACCGGACCGTCGACCGGACCGGACCGAACCGGACCGACCGGACCGGTGTTTTGGACCAATTCGGTCCTCGGTCCGGTCGGTCCGGTCCGACCAAAAACCCGATGATAATGCGTGTAGGACCGGACCGCCAAATAACAAAAACAAAACAAAAGACCTATCAGTATTATTATACACAAAATACTTGAACAAACTAAACATCATTTAAACAAAGCATAGTAGTAACTAAACACTTATTAAACAATCAACAAACCACTCACCTCTAACCATCTTGTTTAATCATTGGCAGTTAGGGTTCTATCTCATACGGGCGGCTGTTTTTGATGGAAACGATTTTGGTTTTCTATGCTTTAGATCACACACAACCGTTAGAAAGAAAGAGTAGAAAAAAGTTGAGTTTAAAAGGTTGAAAACATGGTCCTTAGGGTCTTAAGTAGATGAAGTGACAGAATTGCCCCCGACGATACAAAAACATAACGAAAAATTGGATGGTGTTAGGGTCAAAGGACCGGTCAACCCATTTGGCTCAACTACAGGGACGTCTGATGTAATTAACGTCGAAACAGGACGAAACATGCAATTTGGGTAGAACCACAGGGACAAAACGTTTAATTACCTCTTATATATACTTATAATAACAACACAATATATATGGGAGTTTATAATTAACATAAATATTTACTTTATTTTATCAATTCTAGCAATTTAGTAATTATGTTGCTATCAATGATTAAAAAAAAATTGTTTCAAGAATGACATCTTATTAAAACAAGGTTAACGTAACCATTCATTGCTATTAGAGTTAATTACATAAGTGGTCCTCGTGGTTTGACGAAAATTGCATTTACCATCCCTGATAGTTTAAAGTTAGATTCTCGATCCTTATCTTTTCAAAGAATAACACATATAGTCTTTCACCTTAAACTATCAGGGATGGTAGATGTAAGTTTTTACCAAACCAAAAAGATTATCGGTGTTAAGCTCAAGGTATCGATGTTATTATTTGCTAAGATAAGGATAAAAAATTGCAACTTTAAACTATGAGGGACGATAAATCTAATTTTCGCCAAACCTCAAGGAATCAAGGATCATTTATGTAATTTACACTTATTATTAGTGATCGAAAAAATTAGGGTGTGCACGGTTCGGTTTGGGTCGGTTTTTGGCTAAAACCGAAACCAAACCGAAATATTCGGTTTTTATAAAACCAAAAACCGAAACCGCTCGGTTTTTGGCGGTTTGGTTTTTCCGGTTTCTCGGTTTTTTCGGTTCGGTTTTTTCGGATTCAAACCGTTTATATTTGGTTGTGGCTAATTTATATTAGTAATAAACTTGTTTTAAGTAGAAAATTGGTTATATTTTTTAAATTTTTTTGTCAATTTGAGCCTAATAATGTTTACCCAAATATCGACAATTACACATATAAATGAGACATACACACATGCAAGTGCAAATACACATAGTATGATCATTGTTATATATGCAATGATATACTATCAAGTAAACAAACGTAATTGACACACCCCCCAACCATATATAACCATTAATATATATATATATATATATATATATATATATGTGTGTGTGTGTGTGTGTGTGTGTGTGTGTGTGTGTGTGTGTGTGTGCTGTGTGTGTGTGTGTGTAGTTGTGGCTGCCGCAGCGCGCAAGTTTTACTGTTGTGGTAATGCGGATATACATGAATTGAAATGTAATGCGGGTTAGTATATGTTTGGTAATGCGGATATATGTAGTCGGGTTTAATAAGCTGTTGAACAAATACTTATGGGAGGCTGCAAATACTTATGGGAGGCTGTAAACAGCTTATTCCTATAAGCTACAACAGCTTATCAACATAAGCTGTTTCAAAACAGCTTATCATCATAAGTTGTTGTTAAACAGACAGCTTATGCTGATAAGCTTCAGCATAAGCTGTTTAACAACAACTTATTAGCATAAGCTATTGTTAAGCTTATCAGCATAAGCTGTTGTTAAGCTTATCAGCATAAACTGTTTAACAACAACTTATCAACATAAGCTGTTGAACAACAGCTTATAGCTGTTTAACAACAACTTATTTTGATAAGCTGTTTAAAAACAACTTACTTGATATAAATGTATCTTTGTAATGTGTGTTTGGTTATTTGCGTTTGGTTATGCGTTAGGAATGTTTTAGGATTTTAGTTATAAATTTTGGAAAATCCCCGTTTGAAGTTAATCATCCTATAGAAAACCCGTCCAAAATTAATTTATTAGAAATTAATTTCGGAAAGTCCCCTGTTTGTGACTGCTTTTTGAATATTTTGTCTCATTTAGGATATGAATGTGTATAACAGGTTTACTGTTTGAGATGATTTCGACAGTGTTTCTCCTATTACTACATACGGAACTGTTCTTTTAAACCACATATTTGGGGTTGAGGGGAAATGCTGCCAAAATTTTCTCAAATAGCAAATTAGTTATACGCATTTGTATATGATACGAATCATTCAAAGAGTGGGTTATGATTGCATTCATATATGAGACAAATCATTCAATGGTGAAACCGAAGACAGAGATCCTCCTAGAAAATTTACCCGGGCTCAAATCATGACTCAACTTGATAGATTGCTCACGCGTGAGAATGGGAAACATCCGAGTTATGAGGGTGTGAAGATAAAACGCAATGTTCTTGTCGAGCTGAACTGGACTAAACGATCTATTTTTTTATGAGCTTGAGTATTGGTCATTTTCTTTTACTAAAAATTTGATGTACAAAGTATATATAAAAATGTGTTGGAGAGTTTCTGAACACTTTGTTAATGATTGACAAATCTAAAGACACTAGTAGGAAAGGACAAGACTGAAAAAACTCTGGGCATTTGAAGTGAGTTGTGGCTCGGCCAAAACAAAAACAGGAAGTGCTTGAAGCCTCAGGCTAAGTATTCCTTTACACCAGAAAAAAGTTTTGTCAGTTCATCAAAGGAGTTTAACTACCATATGGGTTCGGATCTAACTTCAAGCACAAAGTGTTCGATAATGGTAGCCATATAACGAGCCTGAAGTCTTATGACTGTCATATAGTGATGCAACGTTTACTTCCTTACGAACTTCACCAATACTTGCACACAAACGTTGCAACACCAATAATCGAGCTTTGTTCATTCTTTAAGAAACAATTGCTCCTCGTTATTGAACTTTAATGGAGGCTGACATGGTGAAAGCTCAGAGCCATGTGGTTGATATTCTGTGTAATCTCGAGTTCATATATCCTCCTGCTTTATTTGACTTTATGATTCACTTGGTTTTCCATTTACCTCAAAAGGCTCTTGAAGGAAGGCCTATTCTCAACCGGTGGTTGTATCCATTTGAAAGATACATGAAGAAGCTAAAAAGTTATGTACGAAATAAAGCTAAGCCGGAAGGTTCAATAGCGGAGGGTTATGATGTATAAGAAGCATTGACTTTCAGTTCTTATTATTTTTGGGTAATTGAACCCTAAACCTTAATTCTTCAATTAACTCATAAATTAAAGGTTACTTAAATTGTAGGGTCATTGCTAATGACTTATCTCTTGTCATGGAACATCAATCCTTTCATGAATTGATCATCAAGTTTTGGTCTTCCTTTTTCCCTCTCTAAAATACATGACATAGTCACAACTCTAAACAACTCCATAAGTGTTTGGAATTAGTTCAAAAAAAAAAAGTGTTTGGAAGAACCTAGAATTTTAGTTATTAGTTGTCACAACTTTGGTCACTTACACCTTTAGTCCCTCAAACTTCCTTTTCTTATAATTTTGCCACATAATACTTTCTACATATTTAATCTCTTATACTTATGGTTTGATTCACCGATTATACCCGTATACATATCTATGGATTAAAGCGTATCCTTTGCTAGACTATCAATACTCAGTAACCCGGATATGCCATATCCACTCTTGTATCAATACACCGTATTCACACTTACCAATACGTCGTATTGGTTCTGACAGAGAGATGCTTAAGTCCCTTAGCACATTTAAACTATTAAAATCATAGTCAAACTTACCTAATGACCCTTTCGTAATTAAATACTTAAAAACAGGTTTTGGGGTGTTAAATGTCGCTTATGCGACCGAATTGTTTGTGTGGAGTGTGTTATTTAATTGTTTTTATAAGGTATATTTTTGGTAATGTTTTCGGTCTTTTTATTACGCTGAGTTGGTTATGAAATTAACCTGAAGAGAGAAATTTGATATGACAATAAAGATGTTGGTCTCTTATGGTCACCATTACCCTTAAAGCTTAATACTTATATTAAGTTGAAGAAGATTACATTTTTCACAATTTTTGCATTGGTGTGCAAGCATAAACATTTTTGCAAATGTACATGAATAGATCAAATTGTTATGATTAGTTTCTTCGCGCTTATTTCGCGTTAGGAACTTAGATTTAACCAGAAAATCTATGCACTTTTAAAAGTACACATTTTACGCGTCTAAAATGCGGACATCTAAGTGTGAACACTCAGATGTAACCAGTAGATCTATGAATGTGGATACATTCATAAATCATAAATCTGAACATAGTAAATATCATTTTCAAAAGAATCTAATCTAAGAATACAATATATTGAAATGGAAGGTGTTACATATAGTGAAATGGTCATGCAAAGACAAACTCCCCGAATTGATTATAGATTGCTATGAATATGTTGATAAACAATATTCAAAAAAAGAAAAAAATTATATTTACAAATGTCTAAACTCCATTCCTTGCACAAACAAGGCCATCAAAATTCGTAACTACTTTCTTTGTGAAACTAACAAGTTCAATATGCAACTTAATTGTTCGAGTGACATCACTTAAAACTCCCGACAAGTAAACCTCCATCCACCCATCTTTTCTCAATATAGGTTAGCGTCTTGTTTCTCGGCTACTTCATGGTCTCGATGACTTTTAATAAATTCCGGGTTTAATAACTTCAGGTATCAAAATGTCTATTTTGATAATTCGTATAGTTTTAATAGGATCATGTAGTCTTTATTCATGTTTAGTAATGAGGGTATCAAGAAATCCGTTATTCTAGGGTAGTCTTTGCTGTTAGTAGACTTATTATAATGTATTAAGTTTCCATTTCGTGTTAGTATATTGGGTCAAGCCCGGCTAGTTAGCATCCATGTATTTATACACCCAATGTAATCTCTCATACCATCTTGTAATGCACATACATTTATATGGTATCACACCCTTTGATCCTCTCTATATACATAAAATGATGTGGTTATCCCTGTTGAGTTAACCGGGGAGGGCAAGTTTTTTTACTCAGATGTATGCGACATCTCCTATACATAAAATTATAAAAAGCCCATTAAAACTTTTACCTAGTATAAATTAAAACATTTTAAGGCTAGAAAATATTTCTTCTAAAAATCTACCTACTCAATTTTTTAAGAATAAATAAGGTCAACCCGAAAACCGAACTCAATTCAAATTCGGTTTTCGATCCGGTTAAATCAATTTAAATTCGGTGCGTATCGGTTTTACCAAAAAAATTTAATCGAAATGAATAAACCGAACAACCCGATAGCCGATACAACTATTATGAGATCATGGACCAAACTTAAAGCATGTCAACAAATAAGGACCAAACTGAAAAGCAAGCCGTGGGGGAAGAACTAAGGGGGTGTTTGGCTAAGCTTATGAATTGGGCTTATGCTTATGTTATAAAAACCGCCTTTGGCTTATATATCATGAGTTCATAAGCCTTTGCTAAGTGTTTGGTTTAGCTTATATAATTTATAAGTTAAAATGACAAAAAAACACATAAAAATAAAATTGGTGTAATTATTAAATGAGGGTATAAAAGTCTTTTTATATAATATTCTTATATAAGCCTACATTTTCTTATATAAGCCACAAAGTTTGGGCTTACCAAAACTCCCTTATATAAGCTCATAAGCCCAGTCATATAAGCTTATTCAAACACTTAGTTTCGGCTTATTTAACACATATAAGCTAATAAGCTCATAAGCCCATCATATAAGCTTAGCCAAACACCCCCTAACACAATTCCAACAAGTTACAACCCTAAACCTAATATATGTATGCTTTCACCTTTATACCTTGCGCACAAACATCGATTCTTTCTCTCTTCAAAACTAACACAGCACACATTCTCATCTACACTCGTCTTTCCTTACCTTCACGCAATATCTCATGGCAGATGTCACTTTTGCAAGCAGGTATACCCACCAGTCTTTTTACTATTATGTTGTTTTTAGCCGTCTTTAAATTAAGTTAAGTTGCTAGATCTTGTATGAACTCTTTTTCTTAGATAAATGTTTTGAGATCGTGACACTGAGGTCATAAGTTATAAAAGTGACCAACTGTTTGTTGACTTTTTAAAACACATACTTTGAGTATGTGGCAACCTTTTACCAAAAAAAAGTATGTGACATTTTAAGATATGTGAAAGTAGTTTAGATTGCTGTTGTATGCTGCTTCAACTATAGATCTGCAGCATCTGCTAACATTATGCATTTTTGTGAAAGTTTGTAGGTTAACTTTTACTTGAAAGATAGGTTACTATTAACATTAACAGGTATATTAATTTGTGTTCTAATATTTGTTTTTTTTTTTGTTTACAGTTGCTTTGCCTCGCATCCTTTAAAAGACACATTGGAGGATATCCAAATGAGGACAGCAATGGTGATATCACCCATCGTGATATTTAGTTTGCATTTAGCATATGTTTAGTTTTTTAATATTAATTTGGTATTGAAATGAGCTCTTTATATCACGATGTATGACCTTTTCTCATTGATTATAAAGGATTATGAAAGTAGTCAAGTCCACTTGCAACATCGATGCATATCTTGTTGGCATTATTTTCACATGAGACCTTGCGCTTCCACAGCGTGTTGCACTGTTCAGTGAGAATATTCAATGACTTTAGATAGTCATTGGTGTTGCAAGTGGGCTAGCTTACTTTTGTAATCCTTTCTAGTCATAACTTAGTCATACACGGTGATATAAATGGCTCTTACTTTGTTATATGCTCATATGTAAATTGTAAATGACATGTTATGTGGACGTACGTGTGACAAAATTACCAATTTGTCATTAGTGATTATGTGGAATGGTTATGTCTAATAAATTTCTTTAAAGTATGTGTCATATTTAACATATGTATAACTCATTAACAAATGTCTTGTGTCCTAATTGTATCTTGTGTAATTAACTCCGCAAATGGTTGTACATATGTTGAAATACACAAATAACCAAGTTATTAGTAATTAAATTACCAAAGTTATCATATTGAAATGGTTAGTAGAATCATGGAGGGTTGGCTTTGTGGTTGTTGTGGAAGGTTTTCAATAAATATAAAAGAAATCACCAAAGACTAAAATCCTACACAATTTACGAATCCAGACCAAATACCGTTATATTATAAAAAATGAAATTGACTTGACGCCCCTTTGATATACAGTTGCTTTTGAAGTTTTATGCCACACAACCCATTTCAAAAATCAAAAAGAATGACATTCACGGGTCCGCTCGCTTTTTTTTTTCGCACATAAGTGTGAGTTAGCAAGGGACGAGAAGCAAGTAGCCGCCCTACCTACTAAAGGCGGCCAAATGGTTAAGAGCTTGGTAGCATTTGTAACTGTATTGCGCGGCGGGGCGATTGCGTTTGGTATTAGGGAATTACTATGGTATAGGTATGAAAATGGTTTTACAAATCTACCTCCAATGGGAGGTTTAGAAACTGTATACTTTTGTGGGTTTCATACCCATTCCCGAAAACCAAACCCATAAACCAAACCACTTTTCAATATACTCCAACCACCACTTTATATTTCCACTTCAATTAACTTCAACCACTTGTTCCCCTATAATTATTAGTGTTTACATCTTCATCAAAGCATATTTCTTTTATTTCCCTATAATTATTAGTGTTTACATCTACACCAAATCATATTTCTTTTATTTTACCAAAAAAAAAACATAGTTGGGTCATTTGGTTTGTATTTTTGTGTTGTTTTATGTGTTAATAAATCAAGAATGCATTTGTGTTTGTCTTTTTCTAGCAAAATGTGTTTTTGTTTGTCTTGTTGTGTTGTTTTATGTGTTAACAAATACAACGCATTTTCACGTTTCTTGATGGCTAGAATGCTCTTTGTTTGGGTCTTTGGTCTTGGAATGGCGCCAGAATGCGTCTTGTTTAGGATTTTTGTGTTTGAATGCGCTTGTGACGTGTATAAATTAGAGTCGTTGATTAGTAATTTGTCTTTCATCCAACAGAAGCGTACCTGTATGTTCATTTTCATAAATAATATATGAGCCGTCCATTTTAATAAAACCATGTTTTAAGGTGTTCGCTTAAGAAATTTTCTTATATGTGTATGTATGTGATTAAAGAGTTGAGGTGGTCACTTTTGTTCATGAGGGTTGCCAATTAAGACTATGGACTAGTTTTGAGCATCGGGTCAAAACCAAACCAAACACAATATTGACTACGCGTATAATTTTTTAATTCCTAACGCAATTAACAGCTAGTATATTAGCTTCTTCAGTTACAAAGTGTAATCTTAAGACTTTGTAAGCATTTTAGGTTTATTTTCAAAATTTTATCATTTCTATAATGTGCAAAACATGCCTGCAGGCAAATACAAAAAGACTAACTAATAACTTTTTTGGTCTCAATTTTTCTACTCGATTTTAAGTAGTTCTTTCTTTGATCTTTTACTTCAACACAACTTCTTTGTAGCGCACAATATCATTATTTCTTTTACATTATTTCAAAATTTTTTTTGCATATTTTGTTTAGTACGGAGTACTAATTTTTTGACCTCTATCATTATTTCTTTAGAGAGAATTGCAAAAATGGTCCTTGTGGTTTGGTCAAATTGCACGTTTGATCCGCCGAGTTTTGAAATTGAAAAAAACTTTCGAGTGACGAAGGTTTGGTTTCACTTTTGGTTTTTGGTTGAACTAAAATGACTAAAATACCCTTGTCTTCAACTTTAATAATTTTTTCTTTATTTTTCCTTCTTATTCTTTTTTCCATAAAAGATAAACAAAACAAACTTTATAAAAAAAACACATTTTTTCTAATTTTCCATATATTCATCATCACCTAACCCATGGATCTAGAACTCACAATCATCTCAGCTAAACACCTCAAATATATATCCCACTATTAAATCATTGAATAAGAACACAAACTTTGTTCTTTTAACCCATTGAATAAGAAATATATATATATATATATATATATATATATATATATATATATATATATATATATGGATCAAATGAGAAGAAAGTTTATAATAAGAAGATAAGAAATAATATGGACCAATAATTTTAAACAAGTGTTGAGGGTAAATTTGTCAAACTAAAAATAGTTAGGAGCTTAAAATTTACTCTTGCTCCCTAGTTTTACGTTTAATTTTTCTCAACCTTAACTTATGAACAAACATAAAAACTAACCAGTAGATTTATTAAATTATTCATTTCTCACCTCTTCAAGTTCAAATTAGCATACAAGAATCAATACGTGTAACTATAGTTACATGCAGTCATGCTTGCATCCTTCCATGCATCTAACATGCACCGTCCACGGATATCATCACCATGCATATACTAATTATTAGATAATATTGACTAAATATATTTGTACTTATCACTCCACAATTATAGGAGTTGATTATATTGACTAAATATATTTGTACTTATCACTCCACAATTATAGGAGTTGATTATCTTGTATTCTTGTCATTATAAATATAGATACATCACACCATTAGATGTGTGGTTAATTCAATATTCATTATATGGTATCAGCCTAACTTTTCTCCCCTCTCAGTCTCTTTTTCCTGGTACCTCCTCATGTCGACCTCTCAAGACAACACCTTCCCCATGAATACCCTCCTCCATATGATCCCTATCAAGTTGTCTTCCACCAACTATCTTCTATGGAAAAATCAAATGCTTCCTCTCCTCTCCTACCAGAAGCTTACAAATCATATTGATGGTACTACTGCCCCGTCGGCTACCATCACGTCTGGTGATCAATCCATTCCAAATCCAGCCTTCACTACTTGGAATGATTTTGATCAACGAGCAGTCATCCTTCTCAATTCCTCCCTAACCGAGGAA
>BQNB010043727.1:0-45331 GCA_026074375.1 Tanacetum coccineum | reverse complement strand
CGTCAGAATCTATATATACGTAATTATGAAATATAATATATGATAAAAAATTACCAAACTACCCTTGAGGACAAAGGTAAAAAGAAAAATCTTCACAAATATATATAATATAATACGTATATAAACCGGGAAGTATGATTCCCAGGTCGTTTCGTTTTTGGACAATGATTTGAATGGGTTCGAAGATTGATTTGATTATCTATATTTACTAATTAAAAACTACAATTAAAATAAGCAAACAAAAGCAATTAAGCACGAAAACAATTAACGGGCACGAAGAAAACACGACAATTAAGCAACTATACTAAATTTTAATCCTACGAATGCAAAGTAAATTTCTAAACCTAAATTAAGATAAAAGAAAATTTTAAGAAAAAGAAAATTAATTTTTTTTTGATTATTTTTGAATTTTTTTTATGAATTAAAAACTAATTTAATCTATTAAAATCCTAGAAAATAGCAAATTAATTCCTAAAAATTCTGAAAAATGATTTTTAACTTTAGAAAAATCTAAGAAATGATAAAAACTCAAAAAACAATTTTTAACTATTTTATATTAAATTCCTATTTTTAAAATTAAATTTAAAAGCATAAAAATAAAATTTAAAATCTAAAAATGATAAAAATTAAATTCCTATTTTGGATTAACCCGTCTTTGACTTTGAACCGTAGGTTTATAATCATCCTCCATCAAGATTTTGTGTGTACAAAAACGAGGGTCGATACCCTTGATGTCGGTGATTTTCCAAGCAATGGCCCGTTTATGAGATTTGAGCACCTTTAAGAGAGCATCTTTTTCATCATTTTTTAAACCTTTTGCAATAATTACTGGTAACTTGTCGTTTTCTTCCAAGAAAGCATATTCTAAGTGAGACGGTAAATCTTTTAACTCTAATTCCGGAGGCTCTTCAATTGAAGATTTTGCCTCGGTCACTTCACTTTGTTTAAGGTCCATCGGAGGAAGTTGAAACGGGTCATTATTTAACAATTTTTCAATTAAGCAAATATCTTCCTCCGGATCGCAATCGGCATAATCAATTTCCGGTGAAATCGAATCATCCTTAAGATAAGCTTTGATTTCTTCCAAAATGAATTCGGAAGTAAACGGCTCAGACGTCGGGGTGGGATTGCCACCCGAAGAATTAGAAAATCCTAGCAATTCCGGAGCATACTCCTCACAAACTGCATCAATGATGTCAATTCGGTTTACCGACTTATCATTTGTAGAGGAATATCTCGTGGTTTGATCTAAATTAAAAGTGACGGCTTCGTTATCAACCCGAAGGGTTATTTCTTCTCCATAAACATCAATTAAAGCACGACCGGTCGAGGTACTCGAGGATCGGCTTCGAAATCGACAACAACAAAGTCGGTAGGAAAATGAAATTTCCCAACTTTGACAAAAACGTCTTCAGCGAGTCCTTTAGGATGAGTAATCGATCGATCCGCTAACTCTAAAGTCATCCGAGTTGGTGTAAGTTCGGGTAGGGAAAGCTTTTTCCAAAAGGAAAGAGGCATAAGATTTATGCTCGCGCCAAGATCGGCCAAGGCGTGACATACATCCATTCCCGGGAAATCACATGGAATAAGAAACTTGCCGGGATCTCCAAGCTTTTCGGGAAGCTTTTTGAGGAGCATCGCCGAGCAATTCTCGTTCAACGGTATCTTAGCTAACTCAAGCAACTTTTCCTTATTCATAAGCAAACTCTTAATCGTAGGAGCAAATCTTGGCATCAAAAGTAAAGCATCCGCGAAACTTATGTCGAAGCGCAAATCTTGAATGATTTGGAAGATCTTCTCCATTTGATTCGAAGCTTTGTCACGGGATTTTTCTTGGTTAAGTCGAGAAGGATATGGAATATTTGGCTTAGGTAAATTCTTCGGAACATCGGGTTCCGGAATGGGAGTGGTTTTAGGCAAAGTCTTCGGAACATCGGGTTCCGGAATAGAAATGGGGATAACCGGAGGTGGGATTTGAGCGGTACTTCCTTGGAAATTAGATTGCTCCTTATCTGTTGTCTCCTCGGTTTCTCGTTCCACTACCTTTTTAGGAGAAGGATTAGTAGGAATCGAGGGTCCCTCGTAAGCAACACCACTTCGAGTAGTGATTGCTTTCATCTCACCCTTCGGGTTTGGAATGGTATTACTCGGAAGAGTACCCGAAGTTGAGGCATGGTTTTGAAACAATCCACCTATCATGTTTTGCAAATTATTTTGAAAAGTAGTTTGTTGATTCATCATGACGGCTTGTTGAGATTTTATCGTGTTTTGAATTTCATTCTTAAGGTCTCCTTTCAACGAGTTGATTTGATTTTGCATGTTTCTCATCATTTGATCGTTATTTCTCTTGTAACTCGAAAAATCATTTGAAAACTCTTGTTGAACTTGATTATTAGGCACTTGAAAAGGTTGGTTTTGAAATCCTTGGTTTTGAAAATTCGGAGCATGATTATTTAAACCTTGATTTCCGTGAAAATTATTTCCCCGATTAAAATTATTCCCTTGACCTTGATTTTGGTTAAACCTATTTTGACCATTGTTTTGCACCGAAGCAAACCCTGGTGGTGCCATTTGGTTACTAACACGGTTCGGAGGGTTAACTTGATTGTAAGTACCCGTAGTCGCACAAACACTAGCTTGATTGTTATTGGTAGTCGGACAATTATACCAAGAATGGGCACCACCACAAGTAACGCAAGTTTCCTCAACCGCTTTAACCGAAGCGAGAGTGATAATTTTTTTAGAAACAATCTCAACTAAGTTCGAAAGTTGGTCTGCAAGCTTATCAATTCTCTCATCCATCTTACTATCACTTTCCCTAGAAGTCGTATTCATCCTAGAAGCATTTGGTTTGTTTCGTGAATAACGCACTTTTGATTTGTTCTCAATTATATTCAAAGCCTCTCTAGTAGTCTCACTCAAAAGATTTCCACCCGCCGCGGCATTTAAAGAGTCTTGATCGTTGTCGTTTAAACCGTTATAAAAGATATCAACTTGAGTTAACTCCGTAAATCTGTGGTGAGGACAAGCTCTAAGCATTTCCTTAAATCGTTCCCACGCTTCACTAAACGAGAGATTTTATTCAAATTAAGTGTGTCGGTTTTCGACAGGAGGGAAAAATTGGTTAACGAACTTGGTAACGAGATCCTCCATTCTAGTTTGAATTTGGTGGTTCTTTCTGTACCAATGTTTTAGCGGCTCCCTCGAGCGAATATGGAATCATCATAAGCTTAATTCCATCGTTACTGCAAATCCTAAATCGTAAAGTCGAAGTTATCTTTTGAAACTAGTGATATGAGCTGAGATTATCATTCTCAAGACGTTAAGGGTTAGCTTGAACCAACAGAAGACAAAATTCGTCTTAATTTCTAAATGATCGGCATTGATTTCTGGTAAAACCAATAGCTTTATCCGTACCCTTCCGCGGGGCAAGGAGTAGCTCATCCATGGTACGTTCTCGCCAATAGGTGCAACTATTGTTCGAATCTCAGTTCGTACTATGTTAGAAACTTGTCTTCTCCAACGTCTTGGAATTGTGACGTTTGAATTATTAGGATAATTAGAACGTCTAGTGCGCATGCACTATTTAAAGGAAAATGGAAAAAATAATAAGAAAAATATTTTTGGTTTTTTCTAAAGTTTATTCACAATCTAATTTTAACGGACAACGAGAAAGACAACTTGAACCAAATAATCAAACTTACTTCACGGTAGCTCTTAAAAATTTTACTTTTTAAGGTGAGCCGTATCTCATAAGTGACACAAAGGGTAAGTTTTTTAAATCATAAATTCGAGTTGGGGAAATTAGTATGGTTATATACCTCATTGTAGGTATTATTTGTTGGTGTTCTTTTACCAACTTTGTAATTTTTTTTAAATTGAAAGAGCAAATATTTTTGTATTTTTGTTTTTAATCTTCTATTTATACTAAAAAGAAAAGAAAATATTTTTTTACTTTTTATTTTTTTTTAATATTTTTTATATATTTTTGATTTTCTTAAAAGCGTAACTTTTGAAAACGACAGGTTCTCCAAAACACGATCAACAAACTTCAAACGAGAGAATCATAACACAAATCCCCGGCAACGGCGCCAAAAATTGATTGCAGCAATTTTACGTATAAATAATATATCAAAGTATTTATAGAAATTTACAATTATTCCTGACGGACAAACGATTAAATGCAATTTAAACAAAAATATATATATAAAATATAATACGTCTAACCGGTAAGTGGTTCGCCGGGTCGTATCCCAAATAAATGTGAATTGATACCCTCGATTCAGTTTGGACAATGTTATGAATGATTTTTAACTTTTTGATTGATTTTCTATGACTAAAAACAATTAAATGCAAGTAAAATAACTAAACACGGGGACGAAAAACGGAAATGACAATATAAACCCTAATTAGCACCTTAACTAGATTGTGAATTAATAATCTTAGTTATATGAGTAAAAAATAAAGAGATTTGCAAGTTTTAAAAACTTAACGATGATTTGAAGAAATCACAAAAACGAATTAAAGGGGAATCGAAAAACGAGGCCCCTAAATCTAAAATGCTCAAAAATAAACCCACGAGAGTCAAACTAATTTTCCTACGTTCTAAATGATAAAATAAAATTTTCTAAAAAAGATTTATATTTTTCTGATTATTTTTTTATTTTTTATGATTTTTTAAAGTTTTTAATGAAAATAAATGTTTAGAACAATAACTTACGAACTATAAAAATTCTAGAAAAATTACAGAAATTAGCTTATACTAATTAAAACCTAGGAAAAATAAGCCCGAGATCACAGCTTATTGAATAAGCTGTGAAATAAGCTGGAACAGCTTATAAGGCTTATTGGGCCAAAACGTGTATAAAGATTAACTTGTGTGAGAGTCTAACGGAAAAGACCCAAGGGCACAGCGGTAGTGTGTGGTGTGTTATAAAGGGTTGAGGTGTTGAGGTCGGGGGTTCGAGTCTTGCTCACCCCCGACTTCCACTTCCCCCTTTTTTTTTAAAAAAAAACTTAAAGAACAAAAGTTGTTAAGAAACCTTTTTTAAGCAACTTTAACAAAAAAAATTTAAGCTGAAAGTCAAAAATAAGCTCTTAAAAAGCTTATGAAACCTGCTACCTCAGAAACAAGGTTTTTAAAAGCCTAAAAGCTAATTTTAACTTAAAAGCTTGCACACTACTCAAATTAAACTCAATTTTGAAACTAAAAGTTGCCCTAGATAGTTTATGATACCTAGCAACTAAATTTGATAGCTAATTAAAACTAACAATGCTCTAAACTAACTGATCTAGTTGTATAAAAGAGCAAACTCGGGATTTAAGACTTGAACGCTTAATACAACTTAAGCTAAAATACTCAATAAGCAATGACAGAAGCTGAGCTTTTGACAACTTATCACACTACTTATAAGCTACAAGTTTTAACCATAAAACTAAATTAAATAAGCTAAGTATCTAGATTAAGAATCTAAAATCTACTTACTACTGTTTTTGTATTTTTAAGATTTTTGATGAACTTTTAAAGCTAAATTAACCTAAGAAATAAGCTAGAAATGTGAAAATAAGCTTTAAGCTACCTTTACCTATATCTAATCTAATAGCTAATTGAATTTTTAGATTCTAAATCCTACAAATCACAAGCTTAAATGAAGCTAAAAAGATAGCAGTAGTAACTACTGTTACTACTGCTGATGCAAATGACCAAATGGGCTAGAACCAAATGCAGGAGACCAAGTTGGTTACTCCTGCACTTTGATATACTCATTTGTGTTGTGTTTAAACTTAACACAAACAAGATCCAAGCTCTCCTAAGCTAGGATCAATAAGATCTTTATCAAATTTTTCTTAAAAACTCCCCTGGTGCCAGATTAACATAATAAGCTTAAACTTTTAGAAATTTTAAGTCTAACTTTTGAAAATGCACTAACTGTTGATTTTAAATGATAATGAAACTATCTCAAACAAATTACAAAACTCAGTTTGACTTTAAGTGGTCAAACTTTGTTATTCCAAACACTCCTTTAAAATTGCCAATTTAAACTTAAGCTTATGAAATTAAAATCCAGTTAACAAAACCTTATTACCAGATATCAAATAGCTTATTACAAACTTAATAAACAAATATCAATCAGCAAATAAGCTAGAATCCATAAGCTACACATTACTCTAATATTTTTGGATTTTTTTGGTTTTTAAGACTATCTATGAAAAATTAATATAAAAACTAAAAAAAACAGATATTCAAACTCACTTAATAAGCACAATAAGACAATTTTAAACACTAATTAGCTAATGAATAAGCAGGATAAGCAAATTAAGCAGACTTAAGCTATAAATTTAAGAACAAAAGCAATAAATGGAAACTTACAAAAAACCTTAGGTTGTGTTTAGTTGTAGAAAATTTTTCTTAATTTTCATTCTCTAGTTTCCTTGAGAATAGAGTAACTCTTCTTTCTCTAGAGAATCTTTAGAAAATTGGAGAACTCTAAATTCAAGTTCTCTAAATCATAGTTATAATAGGAGAAAACAGGTTTTCTGTTTTCAGTAAAGAAATTTCAGAAAATACTCATTTTGAACATGTTTTCTGTTTTCTTTGTGTTTCTTAAAAAACTTTTCTGGAAAACCTAGCAACTAAACACACCCTTAGCTTAACAAAGGTTGAATAAGCTCAAATGAGCAGTCTACAAGCTCTAGCTTATCCTAAGATAAGCCAGTATAAGTCCATATGAGCTCTTCCCTTTTAAGCTCATCTTTCAATTGTCACAGTATTAAGCTGTTTTTATAGTTTAAGTAGATTAAATGACCAATTAAGCTCAATCACAAGCTTAGAGACTTGTGAGAGCTAGAATGAGCTTGTGTGAGCTTATGAGTTACAGTAGCAAACATTTGGCTTATTGAGAATTTTATGACTAAGAACAGATTATTAACACTAAACTTTTGATTTCATTAACTTTTAAAATAGATTACAAAGCTTAAGAAAAGAGATTACAAGGATTTAAAAGAGGAAATTACATGTTTAACTAAAAACTACATAAGCTAATTTAATTGAATTAAAAATTACAAGAAAAGAAGATATGTGTATGTGAACTCAGGCCTCCATTTATAGCATCCAGCTGATCCTTCTAGTACTCTTGGTAGTTACACGCTCCTCTTGATCTCATCCGTACATTCTCTCAATGATTGGAAGAGCAATCTTAGCCGTTGGATCACATCATATCTCACACGGATTGCCAGCTTGGCAATCTGTGATTGAGACAGCTTGTGCTTCTTTTGAGAGTGTATCAAGTGTAAAATGCTTCATTCCTTATGTTTTCATCAATCCAACGTGTCATCTTTTGATGGGATTGGCCAATAGAATGCGTTTGTTAATGTAATCCTTTGCCACGTCACTTATTAACACTTGAATTCCCTTTCTTGACCCTCAATTAGCAAAACCCCTTTGTTTTTAAACCTGGGTAAAATGGGGGAGACGATGAACAGCGTTTAACTGTTTCTCCCGCCATTTTTTTACAAGAGGGTGCGTTTGAGTTTGTGTTGACTTGGGTTTTTTTTCTCGTTGACTTGGGCTATGTCATGGGCCAAAGGGTTTTGGGTTTGGACTTGGAAAAGGGGTAACGGGTTGTTAAGGTTATTATTTAAGAGTTAACGATTGTTAGGTTTTAAACTAACGACCGTTAGTGGAATTTAGGGTTTGTTTTGTTACTTTGGATATTTTGAGGGACTGAATTGGTCACTTTGGGTTTTGTCTTTTAGTGAGTTGACCATTTGACTTTTTTTTGACCAAGTTTGACTGAAGCTTGACTATTTGACCTTGATAGCTTTCTCCTGGCTTTTTTTGTGCTCTTCCATTCCCCGTGTTCGTGTTTGTCCGGTTTTGACCCTTTTTTATGATTTTTGCTTTATCCGTACCTACACAATAAGAAAGACAAAACAAGCAATATACAAGCATTTTATGCACATTTTTGATCTTTATTGGGTCATTTTTGATATAAAATAGATATGTGTTTTCACACATATCATTGTGTCAAAAAGTCTATTCATTAAAGTAGCTTATGTTTACTTATATTTTAACTTTTTCAAAAAGAAAAATAATAAAAATGTTTTCATCAAAAAGGAAGTCACAGGTTTCGAACCTGTAACCTCCCCCTTAACTCCCAACACTTTAACACACACGCCCTCTACCATCTGCCCTTTGGTCTTTTTCATTTATAAGCATGCCCCACTAAATATTTATAGTCATTTTTAGTTTTAAACTTATTTGTGCTTATTTGCTTTTTAACTGCTTATCTGATTCAGCTTATTTTCCCGTTTTATTTTTCTTGCCTTAGTAATAGTTTAAAGTACTTTTAGTAATTTTTCCAGAATTTTTAGAATTAGTTTTATATTTTTAATCATTTTTCTAGATTAAAATAGTTTTTAATTCATAAAAAATAAATAAAAATCAAAAAAATATAATTCTTTTTTCTAAAATTATTTTTAATCATTTAGGATTTTTAGAAATTAAATTTGCATTTTTAGGGTTAAAATTTGATAACTTAGGTTTTTAAGTCACGTTTTTAGATTCCCGTTATCGTTTTTAGTTTAAATCTTTGATTGCTTTATTTTTTTGCTTGCCTTTATTTGTTTTTGCGTTTCTTAAGTAGAAATAGAATCCAAATCAAATTTTAACTATTCAAATCACGCGATCACTAACTTAATCGATCATCAATTCACGTTTCATTGGGATACGACTCGGGAAGATTTGGTCATCACTTTTTCTAAAGTGATTTTCATTTCTTAACGGGGTACATCTTATATTATTTGATAATTGGTATTTTAGTTATATATATTATATATGCTAATTTGCCCGTAATCAATTTTTGGCGTCGCTGTCGGGGAAGTGTGAAACGAATATCACGTTGAAGTTTGAAGATTAGTGTTTTGAAGACCCTTCCTCGTAAAGTTATCGTTTTATTATTTTCTTTTCTATAAAAAAAATACAAAAAAATATTTTATTTTTCTCGATTTATTTTTGTAGCTTTATTAGAAAAAACCAAAAAAATACTTTTCCTAAAGTATTTAAAAAACCAAAAAAAATTAAAAACAACAAAAACAACCGTTGTGTCACTTGTGAAATCGGCTCACTTTTAGATTACAAACTTTAAGAGAGGTTTAAAGAGGGATGATCCTACGAACTTCGACCCGAAAGGAGAAGGTTTTTAAAACGCTTCGCGCTTACCCGCTCCTCCGCTTCTTTGTGTTTTTTCTAAAGAGCTATCTTACATTTGTTCGATTATCGGTTACAAAAATATTTTTTTTTAATTTTATTTTTAGTGCATGCGCACTCGCTCTTCATCGCATTTAATTGCCGAATCTTCCACGGCTCTAAAACGTCATAATCGAAGACGATCCAAATAAAGAGCCAAAACGTTTTCTCTTGAAGAGACTCCCGTAGATACGATGGCTGATCAACGTACTATGGCAGAATTACTCCAAGCACCCACCGAGGGTTACGAAGATGCTATCGTTGCTCCCGCTATTCTCGCGGAGAATTTTAAGCTTAAACATGGACTTCTAAATCTCGTAACTTCAAAACAATTTTACGGATTTGAGAAAGAAGATCCACAAAAATTTTTCAGGTTTTGAACAAAGAAGACTCCCCATGCTCTATTTGATATTTTAACAAGATTACTTCTACGTTAAAGTATAAAGATGTTGCCCTGAGACATCGATTGGAATTTAGTCTTATGCTATTTCCATTTTCTATCCTGGTCCAACCGGATTTGCTTGACAAAGAACCTTCTCGTTTCTATTCTCACTTGGGATGATCTTGTGTCCAGTTTATTAAAACCATTTCTTTCCTCCTCAAAAACAAACAAATCCCGAAATGGAAATTTCAAATTTTCAACAAAAGTTTGAGGAAAAAATGGTTTAGTTTTAAACAGGCATGGGACCGTTTCAAGGATCTTCTTCGTGCATGCCCACATCACGGTTTTACCGAATTGCATCAACTCGATACCTTATACAAAATGTGTTGAAAATTATTGAAAACAAATCAAAAGTTTGCAATTCAAGAAACAAACCGATTGTTTCTCAAGTGAAATCAAGTAATGTTGATTCTTCAAAGATAGCCAGTGCCGTAGCCAGTGTCGTGACTAGTACCATGACCGCGATGTTTAAACAACATCAAGTAACCCCAGCTCCAGCTTCCGTAAAAGCTGTTGAGGAATGTTGTGTTACTTGTGGCGGTGCTCATTCTTACCGACAGTGTCCCTCCACCGATGGCAACACTTTTTCAGGCTATCAAGACAATATTCAAGGATATGTTTCAGCAGCCGTAGTGAACTACAATCAGGGAAATACCAGTTTTCGTCCCCAGAGTGTAGCTAATCAGTTTCGACCACCCGGTTTTGCTCAACCGAATGTGCAAAATCAAAGGTTTAACCAGAATCGAGGAAATAACTTTAATCAAGGAAATACGTCTTATCAAGCTCCGATTCAAACTCAAGTTACTACTTCGAGTGACTTGAAGAAATTTAAGAAAACGAATGAGGCTAGTATGAAAGCCATGAGAAATCATATTAGTAATTTAAAATCAAAATTAAGAAATGAAATGCAGTCTACAATGCAAAATCAAAATAATACATTCAAGAATGAAATGAGGAATGAAATGCAAGCTACAATGTCAAATCAAACCAATGAGCTTAAGAATATGATGGCTAGTTTTTTCCAAATGACATACGCTTCTACTTCGGGCTCGGGTTTCACTTTCCTAGCGAACACGTTTTGCAACCGAGGGTGACTTGAAAGGCAATTAACACCCCGAAGCGGTATTCTTATGGATGGACCTCCATCCACCTTCTTTCTCTCCTTCTTACCAAGGTCGGTGGAACGCGGAAACTGAGGTGATACAAAGGATATGGTGCAACCGAGCCACCGAAAACAATCCATCCTCCAGTAGTCCAAATTCAAGCTCCATTTGATGATCCCGTTGTTGCTCTTAAGCCTCAATCCGTCGTATACCTCTTCCTTCGGAGAGCCATACAAGCATAAAAGCTCCGTGAAAAGATGATAATCTAGCTTCGAGTTGGTCTTGAAATCTTTCGGAGGAATTTAACACTCGAAGCTCAGGTTTTCGCGGATGCTCTCAACAAAGGCGAAGTTTGTTCAGTGTTTAAAAAGTTATCCTTATAATAACAAAGAAATATTGTTTGATTAGCAAAAAACACGGTGAATGAGGGAATTTTTTGGCGGTTATCCTTTAAAAAGTTGCCCGAAAAACTTGGAGACCCTGGCAAGTTTCTTATTCCATGTGATTTTCAGGGAATGGTGAATGCTTAGCCTTGGCCGATCTTGGTGCAAGCATCAACTTGATGCCTCTTTCCATATGGAAGAAGCTCTCACTCCCGAAACTTACTCCTACTCAAATGATTCTTGAACTTGCAGACCGATCGACTACTAGTCCATCCGGAATTGTCGAAGATGTCTTTGTAAAAGTAGGAAAGTTCCATTTTCCGGCCGACTTCGTAGTCATTGATTATGTTGTTGATCCTCGGGTTCCCTTAATTCTCGGGAGACCCTTTATGAGGACGGAACGTGCTTTGATTGATGTTTATGATAAAGAATTAACTCTCCGAGTTGATGATGAAGCCGTAACCTTTAAAGTTGGTCAAACTTCGAGATACTCCTACAATAATGCTAAATCGGTTAATCGAATCGATGTCATCGACATTTCATGTGAGGAGTATGCTCAAGAAGTGATTAGTTTTTTGGATAGTTCTAAAAGTGGAAATCCCGCTCCGTATTTAGATCCTATCCTTTCTACTCCTTTTCCCTCTCTCGCTCCTTTTAAGGGAGGTGACTTCATTTTGGAAGAAATCGAAGCTTGTCTTACAAATGATTCAATTCCACTAGAAATTGATGATGCCCACTTTGATCCGGAGGGAGACCTTCTTCTACTCGAGAAGTTATTAAATGATGATCTATCATTTCCTCTCCCTCCGAAGGAACTTCATTTTGAGGAACTTAAAACGATTAAATCTTCTATTGATGATCCTCCTGAGCTTGAGCTCAAGGATTTACCGTCTCATCTTAAATAAGCGTTTTTAGAAAGAACCGATAAATTACCCGTCATAATTTCTAAAGAATTAAAAGATGAAGAAAAGACCGCCCTTTTAAAGGTTCTTAAGTCACACAAACAGGCCATCGCATGGAAAATTTCCGATATTAAAGGTATCGACCCTAGTTTTTGTACTCACAATATCTTAATGGAAGACGATTTCAAACCGGCGATTCAACATCAAAGAAGGGTAAATCCGAAAATTCATGAGGTTATCAAAAAGGAAGTTATTAAACTTCTTAATGCCGGATTGATTTACCCTATCTTTGATAGTCCATGGGTGAGCCTCGTTTATTGTGTGCCTAAGAAAGGTGGCATGAACGTAGTTGAAAATGAAGATAATAAGTTAATACCCACTAGGTTAGTTACGAGATGGCGTGTTTGTATAGATTACTAAAATCTTAATGATGCGACTCGTAAAGATCATTTCTCGTTACCTTTTATGGACCAAATTCTAGAACGTTTAGCAGGGAACGAATACTATTGTTTTTTAGATGGATTTTCCAGATATTTTCAAATTCTAATTGACCTGCAAGACCAAAAGAAGACCACCTTCACATGCCCTTATGGGACGTTTGCCTACCGACGTATGCCTTTCGGTTTATGTAATGCTCCGGGCACGTTCCAAAGGTGCATGATGGCCATTTTCCACGATATGATCGATGAAACAATGGAAGTCTTCATGGACGATTTCTCTGTCTTCAGGGATTCTTTCTCGTCATGCCTCTCCCATTTAGACAAAATACTAAAACGGTGCAAAGACACTAATTTAGTTCTAAATTGGCAGAAATGTCATTTTATGGTAAAAGAAGGCATTGTTCTAGGACATGAGATTTCAAAGTCCGGGATTGAGGTCGACAAAGCTAAAGTTGATGTTATAGCTAAACTCCCTCATCCGACTTCCGTCAAAGGCGTTCAAAGTTTTTTAGGTCACGCCGGGTTCTATCGTCGATTTATTCAAGATTTTTCTAAAATCGCCCGGCCGATGACCCATCTTCTTGAAAAAGAAACTCCGTTTATTTTCTTGAAAGAATGTATTGAAGCGTTTAATATACTTAAGAAAAAGTTAACCGAAGCCCCGATTTTAGTTGCCCCCGATTGGGACCTACCATTTGAAATTATGTGCGACGCTAGTGATTATGCGGTAGGTGCAGTCTTGGGGCAACGTAAGACCAAACATTTTTAGCCTATACACTATGCAAGTAAGACCATGACGGATGCTCAAGCACATTACACTACAACGGAAAAAGAATTATTAGCCGTGGTGTATGCTTTCAAAAAATTCTGGCCTTACTTAGTCTTATCGAAGACCATTGTGTATACGGACCATTCGGCTCTAAAGTGTCTTCTTGCTAAGCAAGATGCTAAGCCAAGATTGCTCTGGTGGATTCTCCTACTCCAAGAATTTGATGTCATAATTCGTGATAAAAAAGGAGCGAAGAATCTCGCGGCTGACCACTTATCAAGACTAAAAAATCCCCATCAAAGTGATCTTGAGAAAAAGGAAATTACGGAAACTCGAGACACTTGGGATGGTTACCCTTCGTGGTGATTCGAGTACCCCATGGTTTACCGACATTGCAAACTACCATGTGGGGAATTTTATTGTGAAAGGGATGTCGTCCCAACAAAAGGAAAAATTCTTTAAGGATGTTAAGCATTATTTTTAGGACGACCCCTACTTGTTTCGAATTTATGCTGATCAAATGATTAGATGATGTGTTCATGTCCAAGAAGCCGTTGATATCCTCACGGCTTGCCATAATAGACCCACCAGGGGACATCATGGTGCAAACTACACCGCTAAGAAATTCTTTGATTCTGGTTTCTATTGGCCGACAATTTACCGCGATGCCCACGACATGGTTAAGTCTTATGACTCATGTCAACATTAAGGAAAAATCTCGCAAAAGGATGAAATACCTCAAAATGCAATTCAAGTTTGTGAGATCTTTGACGTGTGGGGAATCGATTTCATGGGCCCGTTCCCGTCTTCATGAGGGAACAAGTACATTCTCGTGGCCGTTGATTACTTATCTAAATGGGTTAAAGCAAAAGCGCTCCTCACTAATGATGCCCGAGTTGTTGTTAAATTCTTGAAATCTCTTTTTGCCTGATTTGGAACTCCTCGTGCTATAATTAGTGATCGCGGTACCCATTTTTGCAATGACCAATTCACGAAAGTCATGCTTAAGTATGGAGTTACCCACCGTCTTTCTACCGTGTATCATCCGCAAACAAGTAGACAAGTGGAGGTTTCAAATCGTGGTTTGAAATGTATCTTAGAAAGGACCGTAGGTGAAAATCGTGCTTCATGGTCCGATAAGTTAGATGATGCTTTATGGGCTTTCTGTACTGCTTTCAAAACACCCATCGGGTGCACTCCTTATAAGCTAGTGTACGGAAAGGCTTTCCATCTTCCTATCGAGCTTGAACACAAGGCCTATTGGGCCTTAAAGCATTGTAATTTTGATCTTAAGACCGCGGGTGATCACCGGAAAGTTCAAATGAATGAATTAAATGAACTTCGGGATCAAGCTTACGAGAACTCTTTAATCTACAAAGAGAAAACGAAGAAGATTCATGACTCTAAGATTAAGAACCGCGTTTTCAACGTTGGTGATCGAGTTCTTCTCTTTAATTCTTGATTAAAGATTTTCTCGGGTAAGCTTAAAACCCGTTAGACCAGACCATTCACCGTTGATCAAGTTTTCCCTTATGGTGTCGTCGAGTTATCTCAAACCAACGGACCAAACTTTAAGGTGAATGATCATAGACTTAAACATTACTTTGGAGGGGACATACCACCTATGGTTGTCCCAGATCTCCAAACCTTCCCCATTGACCACTAAATTCGAGGTCGAGTCAGGCTCGTGACTCGGTTAACAAAAATAAGCACTTCGTGGGTGGCAACCCAGGCTTATCCCTAGTAGTAGTATGTTAATTAATAAGTGTGATGTGAGGAGGCTCGCCTCTTCCTTTCTCGTGTTTCGTGTTTTGTGTTTTGTGTTTTATCTCCAGGATTGCCCGGATTTTGAAGACTCTCGTGCTCGTGGTTTTGTCCATCGTTCACTCGATCTTCTATCCTTCACATGCTTATTTATAGGAATCCGATATCCTAGATCTTATTGAATAACGTTTATCTATTAGCATAATTAATAAACGGCTTTAGATTTATGTAAAGACCCCTTAATGTTTGGATTATGCCTTGAAATTAGTATGGGGGTGACGGTCTCACATTGAAGACAATGTGTAGTTCTAGTATGGGAGGATCTTTCGATTCGATCTTACTTGCACTTGCCTTGTCTTCACGTAACCCCGTTTTGCCACCAAAAATAGCAAAAATATGTTAAAATTTAAAAAAAATCAAAAATAAAATAAGTGTTTTGACACGATGTTTTATCTTTTTAAGGAATAAATTTTGATTTGATTGAGCATATTGCGCTCTAGCTTGCCCCTTAACTTATATAAATTTAAGCTTTTGCTAGTCTTTTATACAAGAAGCTTTAAAACGCGAATTCTAGCTTGAAAAATTCAAGAGTTTGCAAGTTTCCATGATAGACTTTAAATATGCAAAGCTTGTTTTATTAGACTAAGCATTCGCGGATCTTTTAATTGAAGATTTTAAATTTGTAAAGAACGAGAAATGATAGAGTTTTATATAAGTTAGATGCTAAACATAGAGTAGTTGGTTTTCTTTAAGGCTCATAAAGGTTAATTGTGGCTTTTTGCTTCCACCAGCTTAATAAACGTTATATAATTGTTATTAAATAAAGTTACTTTAGGTTTTTGCGATTCTTAGTTTAAATCACTTCGTAGAGATTCCTTCTGGTGAAAGTAAGGTACACATCGAGGTTTTGTCAGTGTTATGGGGAAATAGGCTACCGATTCCTGACGGCTCGCTACCGTTGTCTAGGTAGTTAAAAGACCACAGGACTTGAAATTTGGCTATAATAATAATAATGTCATAAACCGAAGCCGATGTGGTAGTCATTTAAAGGGTGGAGGTAATAATAATAATAAAAACCGTGGGCTAATAAAAGGTTACTGCCTCTTGTCGGCTCACAACCGATGTGGTAGTCTTTTAAATAAGGCACATAGTAATAATCCAAGACTGATAAAAGTTTGCTGCATCTTGCCGGCTCACAACCGATTTGGCAGCCTTCTAAAAGGTCGAGGAATTTACCGAGGTCGAAATAAGACTCCTGGACCATGGTCGGCTCGCATACCGATGTAGCAGTTGTTTAAAGGACCGAGGTTTAATAATGTTGCAATAATAATAATAATAATAATAAAGCCAAATTTCGACTCCGGTGTTATCTAAAAAGGATAACCCCTAAATCATGCGAAATTAGAACCTTAATGTGGACCTTATTCTCACCATATCGTCTCTTTAGGAAAGGATTTCGAACTAATTGTGGTCTAAACGGGGTTTACTTTATATGAATAAGACATTAACTTATTTGTCACAAATAATATTGATAATACAACCTTTAGATGACTTAGGAATGAGGGAGCGAAAAGTAGGTATGCATCCACAATTAGCATTTATGAGTAGTGTTAGCATCTTAACTTGTATTTAACAATGATTTCGTTTTTAAGCTTAGTTTGGGGCAGGTGAAAAATCAAGGACGATGAATTTATCCTTTTTAGTGTTTCTTATTCAGTGAAGTTATGAATAAATGCATAAAAATGGTAAAATGAGGAGCTATTCAAAACTAGTAATTTCTTAATCCACTTGGATGAATACTTAGCTACTTTTCGAGGTAATTAGTCTAAGAGGGTTGAAATTGTTGGTTTTCTAAGTTTGTAGTTATGACATTGCGTGAGGACATGACAATAGCTTAGTATGGGGAATTTTGGTATGTGCCTAAATACACATACCTTTTACCTAATAAAACAAGCTAAAAAGACCAATAATGACCGATAAATACAGAATAATGCATTGTATTCGTTGTATTGTGAATTGTGTCTTGCGGGTAACGGATATTGCACAAAAGGACAAAAACGAAGTAAAATGGACAGAACTGAGCACGGGAATGGAAAGAGTATGAGAAATCGAAGCCGAAGGCGAATTTATCTTAAGTCTTAACAATTCTTATCCGTTAATCCTTTTACCCTAAATACCTAAAAACTATTACAAAGTTAGTCCTTAGGGACTAACACCATCAGTCCAAACCAAATTGCACCATTAGTCCTTAACCCTAACTCCCGTTAACCCATTAAACCTATAAATCCTTAAACCGACCCAACATAATTATAAAAAAGCCCATAACCCAGGTCAAACTTATAAAGAAAAGGCCCAACGCCACACTCTCTGTCAACCCTTATAACGAGAGAATAGTCAAAATTACTATTCACCTTCGTTCTTTCCCTCCATTTTTAAACCTTTCACACGCAGGGTAAAATCCACCCATTCACCCATACGACCTCCCTTCTAGAAGCTGACAACCCTGACACATGACGCAAGTGATGATGTTTTTGGCCTGCCAGGTTGGCAACCCCAAGGCCAATGATTGGGTAATGATGTGTGGCATCAAATCAAGGGCCAAGATCATATTGCGTGGAGAATAATCAAGATTGAAGGGTCGAGATTGAAGATTGGGGAGCGTCTTAGGGTTCTGGATCCTTCCCCTCATCACTATATAAGAAGACCTCCTCACTCACTACGAAGGCATCTAGTTTGAGTTTATTCTTAGTTTTAGTAGCTTATTGTAATGATTTTTTACTGTATTTGCTTGTGAAGCCTTGTAACTTTTTCAATATTAATAAAAATGTAATTTACTTTTAATCATGTGCTTTGAATTCTGTCTTACTTAATATGCAAAGTAGTTTAATATGATTTGTGTGATGATTTAATAAGCCTCAATAAGCTCTTTTAACTAAGCTAGCTAGAACTCAGTTAAGCCCTTAACGCTTAACTAAGTAAGTATTTTACCTCAAAACTCACCCTAAATATAACCTTAGCTTATGTGGATGATAAGCCAATTTGGGATGGTCTTATGGATGTAACATTTCCATATTTTCAGGTCATTTACGATGCTATTTAAATTCACTATTTATTTTTTTTCTCGTGCGCGTTCGCTTTTAATTTTAATCGATACGTTAAATCGCGTAAACTAAAAATCAACAATCAACGTAAACGGACGCCAAGCAAATTAAAGTTTACGTCAAGACATCATTATATTATTATTAGGAAAGTAATAATCAACTTAGTATGTTTTATTTTTATCGGTTACGTAAAACGTTTACGTTTCGCGATAAATTACGTTTAGGTATTCCCGGAACCACCAAAACTTTTCTACGCTTCAACAAATACCCACTTTTATACCCAATACCCAAAATTAACTCAAAATATCACTTATATACATACATATACACGAAATATAGGTGGAGAAGTCACCAAGAAAATATCTAGCTAAGAAACATATTCCTTAATTTCATGAGACCACCTCCTAATTAGGGAACCAAGAATACAAGACTCCTTAATTCCCTCTAAGTGTTCTTTGACCACTTTTCTTCCTATATATAGCATGAGCATTGAGAGAGATCATTCATACACTTAAAACACTTATCAAAAATCATTTTCTCTCCCTTTTTCTCTTTGGAAAGCCACGGCTCAAAACCCCCCTCCTAAATAACCCATACAAAATTTTCTACCACTATTACAAGCATACACACAACATATCTAAGACCTACTAAAATGGTTTGAAGCCTTGGTTAACCATTTGCAAGTGTTAAGCAAGATTAGGGTTTTCATTTGAAAACTAGGGTTTCAAGTGTGCAAGCTTGGATTTTATATCTAAACAAGGGTTTAGATACTTTGGTTCATCATCATACATCAATATAAGGTTATCTATAAACCTTTATGTCTTTACTTTCATCATTTTTATGTGTTTACATGTTCTATATAACTATATCACCAATTAGGGTTTTAAATATGTTAAATGGATAACTTGCTTTTGATTATGATTTTGTACACTTTTTCTTATGCTATATTGTTGTATATATCATGGAATAATAAATCTATAAGTATGGTAACATGTGGTAAGTTATAAAGTGGAAAAGTATATAAACTAAGTTTATATAATTAAGTATATAAAAGTTTACATAGGGGCTGGTTTGGCACGAAATCCAAGACATACATATTATGTTTTATAAAAATAGTACGTCTCATGACGATTCCAAAATGATAAGAAACTCGAAAAACCGATTTATAACGGAAAAGATACGACGATTTCAAGTTTACGTTAAATATATACTTTTATAAAACTATTTTTATAAAAAAATTACTATTCACCACAGAAACTTATATTTTTAAAACATCATTAATATGATAAAACTTTTAAATACGAGAACGTACTCGAAAGAATCGCTAAAAACGGAGTTAAAACGAATAAGTTACGACATTTACGAGATTTACGATAACTAAACCTATAAAAATAAATATGTAGCTGTTGTGAACAGTAAAACCATTTCATCAGAAAAACTAAAATTTTGAAAATGTTATATTTTGATAACTCGTCTTAATACGAAGGCGTGGACGTAAGAAACGAAAGAAACGGATTAAAAACGAGAAAGTTACGCCAGTTTTACTAAAGTATACTTATAAACGTTTTTACTTTATAAATATGATTTCACTAAAACGTTTAGATGGTGATGTAGCTATATAGAGTTATATGTGGTATTAGTATCAAAGTACTATATTACTAGGGAGTTTCATAATGAGGCCTCTTCGGGGTGGCGTATCGACGAGTTGTTGGATTTACGATTTAAAGTGTCCTAGCTCCTCATACGTTCACTACACGACCTCTTAATTATGATAGCCCGAACGATAGTATGATGAGCTATACGACCTATAAATAATCAAAGTGTTTAGTACTTATACGACCTATATTGGATTAGGTTGCCTTCGGATTCCTTCGTGACGCATTTTCTATTTTGAATACTTGTTGATTTCCATTCACTCAAGGTGAGTTCATAGCCCCCTTTTTCTACAATTGTTTTACAAAATCTACGGGGTGAATTACATTGCTTGTTTTACTATTGGACACAAGTGTTTTTCAAAGTGTATGCTATCCAGATTACTGCCTGATTATTAATGCCTAAGTTACCTTATTGCCGTGAAGTCCCTATTTATCATGAACCGTTAATTGCTATTATAGTGAGCGCTAGTGTTATGGATAGATCTATCGGGACTGACAATCCCCACCTTTACTTGGGTCACTAGTTTGATCGGGTGCATTTAACATTGAGAGGTGTTAGGGTGTTGGCAAGCATCCTATTTTCTGATTGGGGCACAAATCTAGTTAAGGCTTCGGTGTCATGAGCTTAGTGCAATAATAAATGTTTTGGACTTCTGAATGTGTTTCAGAGTCTACTATTACTTCGATCTGTGGTACACCCTTTTTACCGAATAACCTATGATTTCACTAACCTTTGTGTTGAAACTTTTCAGCATGTAATTTCAGGTCCTAGGGTATGAAGATTTGACGGGAGCCGTGGCGGATATCAATGAAGACGGATTCTGTGTTTTATCTAAAGTCTATGCAACTTTTATTATCTTTAAAAAACTTAAGTCATCTTTTGGTATTATGAAGCTTTTGTTTAATTAAATATGTACTTGAAATGTTTATGACTTTTACAACATATGGGACCTAATGTATGAACTCTGATATTTTGCTACGGCATCGAATGAAATCTTATCTTAAAACGTCCATTTAAAGGTCGTTTCCTATATCTGAATGTTGTACTTTGCGTTAGCACCCAATGTTACCATTCCCAACACAACCAAAGCGATCCTGATTTGGGGGTTTACAATGGACCATACAGCTTGTTTTTAACCAAGCGGAGCTTGTTGATCAACTCCTTGAGGCTTAATTGGGAAAACCGTGTTTTTTTTGTTTTTAAGGGGGGGAAAAAAAGGGGCCCAAAAAAAAAATAAAGGGCAAGGTACTCTTCTCTTTTCTCATTTTAGCTTAAATTAAAACCAAAAAAATCCATTAATCCAAAACCCCATTTTCTGGCCCAACCCAATACAAAGTCAAAGCCCAAATCCCACACCCGGTCAAAAGTCAGAGTTATAAACATACGGGTCAAATTTACTGTAGAGCTTCTCCTCCCTCCCATTCATTTTAACTGCAACAAGCATTAGTGGCGGGTACAATCAATTCTCCTCCCTCTCATACATTGTGCTTAATCTGTTTTCAAGTTTCAATGATTTTTGAAATCTGTTTTAAGATTAAAAGTGCTTTTCAGATTTTAAAGGGGTGTTTGGATTAAGATTTAAAATGGGTCATATGAGGTTCAAAATCTTTTCTAGTTTTCAATTCAATTTCAATTAGCTTTTATTAAGTTTATGATTTAGTTTTTAAAAACCTAAAAGAAGTTTTATTAAGTTTTTACTTTGTTTAAACAAAGTCCAAGTCTGCTAGTGCTAATAGCCTTCATAACTGTCTTAACCTTAGATTTATAAAAGTGTGCTTTTAGTGTAGTGTTTTTTTTTTATCAAAATGAGCTCAATTCATGTTTGTAATGCATCTGCTTTGAGGTCTTTTAGCCTTTTGTAAGTTTTGGTCCAAAACATTTTTGAAAGATTGTTTTTAGTGTTTACATAATAGCTTTTATTTCGGTCTTTTTAGTCATCAATCTAGTTTTAAATTGTTTTAATCTTTGTTAATCCTATCTTATTGTAGTCTAAACTTAATCTATTTCAAGTTATTAGGTAGCCTAAATCATTCTAAGTGTCTTAATTTTAAGCTAAAAGTAGTTAAAATTCCAAAAAGCCAAAAAAATATTTAGTTAGTCTTTACAAACCTGCCATTTTCATTTAACTTTTTCTAGCTAATTTCTTTTTCTTATTTGCTTAATTCTGGCTTATATGTGCTTATTGGTTGTCATTCTTAATCTGTTTGGGCTTTTCTGCCTGTTACTAGTGCTTTTTTAAGTCCTTAATTGTAGCTTAAAAGTAAGTAAAAGGTCCTTTAGAAGTGTCTTTAAGTCTGATGTCTTAAGTAAGTGCCTTATTCTTGACTTTCAGGTTATTTATGTTGCTTATTTGTGGTCATTAGAGCTTAATAGGTATAGGACTAGGACTGTTGCAGTTTATCTGTTTATCTTATAGCTTATTGAGTTAAGAAAAACCAAACCGTTTTAGCTTAAATTCAAAAAAAGCCTTAACTAGCTTGTTTTGTAATATGTCTTTAATTCGTGCTTATTTTAGCTTATTGATAAGTTGTGTCAAAAAGTCTATTCATTAAAGTAGCTTATTTTAACTTATATTTTAGCTATTTCAAAAAGAAAAATAAAAAAATGTTTTCATCAAAAAGGAAGTCACAGGTTTCGAACATGTGACCTCCCCCTTAACTTCCAACACTTTAACACACACGCCCTCTACCATCTGCCCTTGGGTATTTTTCGTTTATAAGCATGCACCACTAAATATTTATAGTCATTTTTAGTTTTAAACTTATTTGTGCTTATTTGCTTTTTAACTGCTTATCTGATTCAGCATATTTTTTGGTTTTATTTTTCTTGCCTTAGTAATAGTTTAAAGTACTTTTAGTAATTTTTCCAGAATGTTTAGAATTAGTTTTATATTTTTAATCATTTTTCTAGATTAAAATAGTTTTTAATTAAAAAAAATGAATAAAAATCAAAAAATATAATTCTTTTTTCTAAAATTATTTTTAATCATTTAAGATTTTTAGAAATTAATTTGCATTTTTATGGTTAAAATTTGATAACTTAGGTTTTTAAGTCACGTTTTTAGATTCCCGTTAGCGTTTTTAGTTTAAATCTTTGATTGCCTTATTTGTTTGCTTGCCTTTATTTGTTTTTGCTTTTCATAAGTAGAAATAGAATCCAAATCAAATCTTGACTATTCAAATCACGCGATCACGAACTTAATCGATCCTCAATTCATGCTTCATCGGGATACGACTCAGGAAGATTTGGTCATCACTTTTCCTAAAGTGATTTTCATTTCTTAACGGAATACTTCTTATATTATTTGATAATTGGTATTTTAGTTATATATGCTCATTTGCCCGTAATCAACTTCTAACATCAGGTAAAGTTTCTCTAGAGAGAATAGAACTTCTTATTTGCATATAAGTATCACCAAGACCCATCAAAAACTGAATTAGTTTCATTAACTAATTATGCTTTTTAAAATCATCAGCAGCATGATAAGTACATCTAGGTAATTCAACTAAGGCATCAAACTCTTTTTAAAGAGTATTTAACCTATGATAATAATCAGCAATAGAATATCCATTTTGACTAAAAGTATTTATTTTATGATGTATGCTACAAAGTCACAGAACCATCTACTTTATCATAACTTTTTTTCAATTCTTCCCAAACATGTTTGGCTCTTTTTAAAAAAATCACCCATAAATAATTCCTCAGATATGGAATTTATAATCCAGCCCAACACAACAACATATACCCTATCCCATTGTCTGCCTAGAACTTCATCAGTATTTGACCTTTTACAAACACCATCAATGAAATCAATTTTATTTTTTCCCTCTAAAGCAAGAAGCATAGCATAAGACCACACTTGATAATTTTCAGTTCCTTTAAGTTTCACAGATACAATAGTCAAAGCAACATAATCATTAGGATGTAAATGTAAAGGACTACTCACATCAAGTTTACTTATCAAAGTAACATTATTATCACCAACATCATACTCATCATTAGTATAACCATGAACATGCATGATGACAGATAAAAATAAAAAAAACAATCAATATAAAAATAAAGGAAAGAAGGAAGTTCAAGGTTTCCACACCACTAAAGTGGCAGATCAAGGGTTAACTAACATTACCATTAGAAATAAGCCAAGAAAAAACAAACACCTCCTCAAAATCACAAACTCCATAATAGTGCATCTACCTATCCTCCAGCAGTCTAAATGTAAGAAATTAAAGACAGTAATAAAAAAGAGAGTGTAAGAGGTGTTACAAAGCACGCAACAGCAATAACCAGTGGAAGCCAAATCTTGTAACACCTTGATTCACTTAGTTAAGGTGTTAACAAGAAACCTAGAACCTTAAATCCAACTGAATTACCAGAAAACCCTAATTTCTCAAAATTAGGTAGAACTCCTAAATCTTTCCAAGAACATAAATCAAAACCAGATCTATCAGTTAATCATAGTTAATTGACTCCAAGAAGTCTCACAATATAAAAGCCCTAAAAATATGAAACCCTAATTTTTCCGAAATTTAGGTGTTTTAATTATAACTTTCAAATCTATTGATATAACCCTAGATCTAATGATAAAACAACTTTAATTTGACAAGAATCATTTAAAACTAAAAAAACCCTAATTTTTGTAAAACCCTAATTTGCCAAAAATTAATTAAAGCAAGATTGGACGACCTTGCTTTAATACCAGATAGAAAAACTCAATTAAAACAGTTTTAATACTATCAAATCTTAATTTCATATACAAAATAACAACACTGATCTTAATCAGAAACTCAACCAAATATTCACCACAGCTATTCTTGTATAGATCAATTGTCTATCTTGATAATTGTTCTATTACAAGATTACAAACAGAAATATAAGATCAGATGATCTTAAGAAATTAAGGTTACATTTTTAGAGAGAGAGAATCAGGTTGAGTTATATTTCAACCCAGAGTCAAACCAGCTTATATAGCTAGGGTCTTGAGACTATCAACTCTTGACAACATTAGTCCTTGAGGAATCAATAAGCTGCTAAAACAACTTCTAAACTTGCCATAACTACAAAACAAGTTTACACAATGACAAAATAAGTCCCTGAAGTTATTACCACGCAAAAGATTATATTTTTACATAAAAAATTAAATAAAAACAAAAACAAAATGTTGGCTAGAAAAATAGTTTGTCGTAGCTTTTACGAGAGGTTGAATAACAGTAACACGATGGTGGTGGACGACATTGACAGTGATGGCGTCACACAATGGTGGGTAAAATGTGATGGAAGAGTTATCACATGGTGACACTGAATATGTTGAAGCACATGTTATAATTTTATAGGATGTGTTGTAAGATAATTTTAAAATAAGGTGGTGACTGTCACAAATTCATATATTTTTCTTGATGGGTTATGTTTATTTTGAGTGAAATACATAAGTGGGACTCTTGTATCATGGGAGAAGATGGACGTGTTCCTCGGTACTATAAATTTCAACCGATGGCAATCTCTTCCAGTAATGTATGTAAAGTTTGTGGCCATGTGTTGATAAAGAATTATAATATTAAAAGTTGGTTATTGTGACAACCATGGCTTGAGCAGGTTAGTCAAACTGTTAGTATTGACTTATGTGCCTGTTGTAATGTATAGTTTATGAGATTTTATGTGTTTATGTGTGTTTATATATGTTTATCAATCTATTGAGTGTGATCATCTCAATGAGATTGGATTGATGGTGAAAATGGTTGAGTTCATTTCTTTCACTTCTGAGTGACAAGGAAATGATTTATGAAATTTGAGCCTTTTCGTGTTGAATGTGTAAGTATTTTTACGTATACGTATTTTTGTGTTAGTAATTTAAGATAGGTTTAGATTTTAGGTGGTAAGTTAAGAAAAATGTAAAATTTCTATTTTAGGAAAATTAAGTTGAAAATGAAAAGTTAAAAGTTATTTTTAAAAGTCTAGTGAATTTCGTTTAAGTAAAAAGGTATAGTCAAATTTGTTAATGTTTTTATAAAAATTTAAGGAAATATAAGTAATAATGTAAAAGGGTAATGGCTTTGGGAGATCTATGAGAGGTTCTAGTGAATTTTTTATAAGCATGAAAGGAGGTCTAAAGTGGTCAGCTAGTGCCATACTTTTAGAAAGTCAGATTCTGGACGAATTTTGGACACTTTGGATTAATGAATTTCTAAAGGGTATTTGTAAAAGGGTAATGGCTTTGGGAGATCTAAGAGAGGTTCATAGGACATATATGTAGCATGACGATTTTTGGTTTGAATTATAGGAGTGTTTAAGTGGTGTGTTTAAGTGGTGTGTTTAAGACGTGTAAGTGAGTATAAAATTCTGCTTAAAACCAGAAAATATAAAATGTAGCATTGAAGCGTAAATAACATATGTAGGAGTTGGAAAAGGTTTAAATCAAGTATAGAGCTATGGTAAATAGCTTAGATATCCATCATAGTTGAGGTTACATCATATTGGGTTGAATGCCTAATTGATGGTAGCTTATTGTGTGCTTAATTGTTTAGATTATCCGTGAAGTGTTTGTGAAGCTTTTGTTGGATTCTTTTGGGAAGCTAAGCATCAGGTGAGTTTCATAGCCCCTTTTTCTTATGTTTTCTTGGGGTGAAAATGATGCAAAGAGGTTTTGAAATGTTTTAGTTACTGTGATAATGTGATTTAAATGATGCATGGGCTATACGTGACTATTGTATGTTATGTGCTACTTGCTTTTATGGTATGAATTGTTGTGCTTGAGCGTGATCGTCTCATGGCATTTATGGATTTGATTGGTAGTAAGCGTGATCGTCTTATTACTGTGAGTTGTTTGAGTGAGCGTGATCGTCTCATTGTTGTTATGTTTTGTGTGAGGATTGAGCGTGAACGTCTCAATGTGGATTGATGTGATTGCATGTTAGCTTGTATGATAGTACGCTGTATGTCCTGCTATGTTATGTTTTATTTATCACAGTAATTGGATTTAAAGGTTTGTTTTGCGTGTCTTAAACCTATGACTCTCACCAACCGTTGTGTTGACGTTTTTAAGCATCATTTTCAGGTGAGCTTCATGAGAATACTGAGGTTAAGAGAGGTGGCTAGAATGACCGCTAGGATTGCATTGGAGTTCGCTCCTGAGTTTGTTTATGTTTGTTGCATGATTTTGTTGAATGTTATTTGATTTTATTAGGATCGTGAGATATTGTTCTTGTATTGGTGAGACCCTTTTTCATTAATACAAGATGTCGTTCTTTTGGTTTTCGGTATTGTCATGACACATTGTGTCTTTATTACTTAGTTATGCATTTAGTGTTTCTCTATTGTTGACACCATTGTGTTGTGATGATATCCATGATGTTACGCCTCGTGTTTCCGCCTTGGCGGGGTGTGACAGATTGGTATCAGAGCCTATGGTTATAGAGAACTAGGTGGTTGAGCCTAGACTATAGCTTAAGGGTCCCTCATATAGATGCATTTAGGGCTTATGTGTAAGTATATACCTATTATGCTTATTTTCCCTAAGTTTCATAAAGTACATTATACTATATACTATATATATAAGTTGAGTTTTTCTTTGTTATTTTGAGATCCGTATCCTGATATAGTCTATGTTTTGTGGTCTATTATAGTATGTCTCCCCCTATTCGTAGAAAGTACCATGATTCAGTTGCTTTCGCAACTGGGTGTAAAAGGATTAAGAATAGCAAGCGGTGTAACCGCAAGATCCGAATTCCTATTGCCATGTGGCCGTGTAGAGTCGAAGAGAAGATGACCTTGAAGGAAGTTGATGGACAAACGGTTGAGGAAATTGAAACAAAGATAATTGCCAAGGATGGCACTATCACCAGAGTTCCTGGAAAATTTCAAGATTAAACGCTGAAGAAAGAGCCGTGGAACAACCTAGAAAGACATGACTTGTATGGATTTGTGGATCACCCACAACTTCAATAAGGAAATCCCATGAATGAGTTTGCACCACATCGACTACCCCAGCCAAAGGGGTAACATGGAATAATTGTGATAGAAGATGAGGAAGAAGTTGATAGGAATGGAAGTGGAACTCGGCCCTGAGTCCACGCAAGTAGTAAACCGTGTGAAATAAGACAACTAAAGCTGATCATGACCGCGCGTCTCGTAACTGCCCATATTGTTCTAAGTAATTGATATGTTTTAGCTTGTTTTTCTTTCTTTCGACGTTTGGAGCCATGTTAGGAATGTTTAGTGTTTCGATGTTTGGATTCGATATTAATTATAAAAGTGATTATTCTAGGATTATTCCTTGTGTTCTTTGTTGGTTTCATATTTTTTTTAAAGGTGCGATATGGTGTGTTATTTTATGAATGTATCTTCATTAGGTGGAGTTCAAATTGAAAGGGGCATCTATAATTTTATGGTGGCCAACATAATTATACAATGCGCCACTACATAAGTGGACTTGCTATTAGTATTACATGGATTATGTTGATAAAGGCGTGTGCAATGTAATGTATATGGTTATTAAGAAGTGCGATAAGATCATGATCCCTATTATATCGTCTAATGTATATAAATTTTATATCTTATAGACAATGGCTCCATCACGTTGATGCGGCAACAACGATAACAACAACAACGAGAACCCTGACATTGCTGCTATTATCGCGCAACAATTGAAAACCATTCTTCCTTAGATTGTTACTCAAGTGACTAACAACGTGAACAATGCTAATAACGGAAAAGAGGAAAATGGTGTTGGTGGAAAAGTGGAAATGGCGGAACAATGATGGGCACTTATCAAGCATTTCCAATCCATTGAAAGATCCCCAGAGAGTATGATGGGAAAGGAGGTGCGATAGTGCTTACTCGTTGGATCGAGAAGATGGAAAATGTGATTGATAATAGTGGTTGTGCGGAAAACAAAAGTGAGGTATGCGCTTAGTTCAATTGTGAACAAGCTTTGAATGTGGAAACAACTCAATCCAAGCAAGAGGACGTGAGGCTGGCAATGAACCATGACATGGGAACATTTTAAGCATGAATGGTTGAAGAATTCTGCCTAAGTAATGAAATGGAGAAGTTAGAGAATGAGTTTTGGAATCACAAGATGGTGGGGGCTAATCATGCTGCCTACACTGATAGGTTTCATGAGTTGGCCAAGTTGGTCCCACACTTAGTTACTCCTGAAGTCCATCTGTATCAAGAGGTACATAGCCGTAACTGCTCCCCCTCCCTTGAGATGAAGAAATGCTCGAGCACCCCAACCAACTACTATTCAAATGCCCTACTGAGGCTTGGAATACTTATTGACGAAGCAGTCCAGCTGTGGTTCCTGACAAAGGGTAATGAACAAGAGATAGTACTGGCAGAGGCTGAGTAAGTCAGGGAGGATCGTGGTAAAGAACAACAAGAAGGCAAAAGTGGCACTAGGGTTTTGTGGCGACAGCTCCTCCTAGGAAATGAAGTCCGCTAACCTCAAATCCCAAGTGTAGCAAAGTGTAATAACGCATCAATCCCAGAAAGCAGGCCCTCAATGTTGTTATAACTGTCAAAAACTGGCCATTATGAAATGCCAGTAATTATTGGGTCACCTATTAGACAAGAGAATCCGGTGAATGTTGTTATGAATGAGTAACAATCCGAAGAGTGTGCTAGAGTGGGTAGTCCAGACATTTTCACAACACTTGTCCCTATGATGAATCGACACGAGGCAAAGCTGGAAATCATTGGGCTTGTGGAGGGCAGCCGAATAACCGAACAATGGAAACCAATTAGAAGAAGAGCTTACCTACAACGTGAATGTGAATCAATTGGAGGCAGCCAAATCCTAACATTGTAAATTTGGGTAATGTGTCTCTCTGAATGATCACTTGTTGTTTACCCGTATTAATTGATTCTAGATGCCGATTTATTTCATATCTACTGAATGTGCGCCCCTGACTTAATGTGAGACCAGTAATTAGAATCCTGTTATGTGATAGAATAACTGAAGGTAAGCAGTATAAGTGGATAGAATTATCCGTGACTCTGCAAAGAACGTTTGAACTAGCGTGAGAGGTTCCCTGTTTAGCATAAACTTAATACCGTTAGGTCATGGAAGTTTTGATGTGATTGTGGGAATGGATTGGTTGTCCCAACATAAGGCTGTGATAGTATGTCATGAGAAAGTTAGTAGAAATACCCATGGAGGATGGTAATGATCCTAGGAGCGATGGAAAACGTGCAGTATGAATTACTAAACTTTGTAAGTGCAAAGAAGGATGAACCAAAGTTAAGCGATATATCTGTGGTACGTGAATTTGTAGATGGTGTTTCCAAAGACATGTGGAGGTCAGGATTGCCTTCCGCAACGAGCAAGGTAGAAGTTTCCTATAGATCTCGTTCCTGAGTGGACGCTTGTTGCGAAGTCTCCATATCGACTAGCGCCTTTGAAATGCAAGAATTGTCTGGGCAGCTGCAGGAGTTGCAAGACAAGGGTTTCATATGACCTAGTCATTCTCCATGAGAGTGGCCAGTGTTATTTGTCAAGGAAGAAGGTATGGTTCGCACTAATGTGTACAATTAAAAGAGCAGGACAAGTTAACGATGACGAATCGTTATCCCTGCTTCTCGAGGATTGATGATTTAATTTGACCAACTACATGGAATCCATTATTTCCCAAGATAGACCTGCTCATGTTTGATCACAAACTACCTGCATGAAGACGACATACCGAAGACGGCGTTTGAACGAGATACGACATTTTTTAGTTTACGGTTTATGCCTTTTTTGGGCTAACCCAATGCACCCTACATCTTTATGGATCTGATGAATAAAGTTTGTAAACCGTACTTGAAAATAAGTTTCGGTTTATTGTTCATGCATGACATACTTGATACTACACGAAGACAAAGGAGCCCATGAAGTTCGATTTGGTTGGTTTAGAATTGTTAATGAAGGATAAGCTGTAAAATGCCCAAGGTCTCCATGTGTGAGTTCTGTTGCAAGAGGTCACTTTCTTGGTCCATGTTGTCCAATCAGAATGGTATATGATATGTGTGAAAACACATTCCCAATTATAATCAAAATAAACCAATAGAAGACCAAAAACATATAAAAATGGCAAAGATATGCTTGTTTTTGGTTTTGTAATGTACAGTACCGAATAAAGCAAAACCACACATGAAAATTTTAAAACCAGGCAAACACAACACAAGAAACGGGAAAGCAAACGGGCAAAAAGACGCGGGAGGACCTATCACAGTCTAACCGTGGGTCAACGCATCAGTCAACTTGGTCAACGAAAAAGTCAAGTCCCTTAAAGACAAAATCCCCCCAGACTAAAGTTTCAAAATCGGTCCCTCATTTATAAACCAAATTACAAAACAAACCCTAAATGCCCTAACAGTCATTATCTTTTTATTAATAAAAGATAACGACCGTTATCTTTCTATAATAAAACCAATCCAAAGCCTGGGCCCAATCCAATTCACCTGGCCCAAGCCCGAAGTCAAAGAGAAATGAGCCCGGGTCAAACAAACTCAAACGCACCTTTATAAGAAAATGGCACGAAAGTTTGTTTTTACTATTCACCCGTCTTCTACCTTTTCACCCAAGGTCAAAATCATGGGGCAAATCCCAATTGAAGGACAAAAAGGACAATTCAGGTGTCAAAGTATAACATGGCAGGGTTAAAACGTCACCTAAGATTCTTATTGGTCAATTCCCAAAAGGAATGACACGGTGGACATAAAAGAAGTACAAGGAAAAGGGATATTTTGCACTTGAGATACACACAGAGGAAGCACAAGCTGTCACATCATGGATTGCCACGCTGGCAATCCGTGTGAGACAATCTAATCCAACGGCTTGTATTGAAGAATCAATGATTGAAGAATGATTAAGGGCTATAATGATTGAGAGCGTCTAACTGAATTTGTGCCTAGAAGCTTCTCCAATGGGCTATATAAAGCCTCTCTTCTCACACACAAAGGGATCTTATCTTTTCTTTTCTAGAGTATCTTTTAGCTTAGTAAATTTAGCTTAATGTAGTTTTCATTTAAATCTCTTGTAATCTCCTTTTAAATATTGTAATTACGTTTTTAGTTAATGAAATTGAGTTTTTACTTTAAAATAATTTGTCATAAGCTCTTGTTTTTACTCAAAAGTTCTTAATCTTCAGCAAATAATAAGCTACTGTTACATAAGCTCTTATAACCTCATACTAGCTCTCACAAGTCTATAAGCTTGTGATTGAGCTTAATTAAGCCTTAATTAACTCAAACTTTAAAATTCAGCTTAAGAACCCTTGCTTATTGACTGTGGACTTATGGAAGGGAAGCTAGCTATGGAAGAGCTTCCAAGGACTTATACTGGCTTATCTAAGATAAGCCAGAGCTTGTAGATTGCTCACTTGAGCTTATTAAAGCCTTTGTTTAGCTAAGGCTCAAGTAAGTTTCTTATTTAGCTTTTTTTCTTAATTTCTTAGTTTAGTAACTGCTTAAATTGCTTATTAATTGCTTATTCTTGTTAGTTTCAGCTTATATATGCTTAATATGTTAGTTTAATACTGTTAGTTCTTAGTTTCATAGTCTTAATCTTAGCTTTTACTTATTCTTTATAAATTGTCATTAAAAATAAAAAATAAGTAGATTAGTGTAGCTTGTTGATTTCTGGCTTATTAGCTTATAGGTTTGTGCTTATTAGTCTTATTAAAAGCTAGTTATTATCTGGTATCTAAATTCATAAGCTAAAATGAAAATTGTCTTAGTTAAAGGGGTGTTTGGATTGATGCAGTTTGACTTCTTAAAGTCAAACTGAATTGTGCAAAATTATTTGGTTAGTTTGATCTTCACATTTGATTAAGTTTTGAGCAGGTTTATAGGATTAGTTAAAGCTTAATATCATTTAGAGGCTTAATCTACTTGTTCCTGCACCAGGGGATTTTCCCCTTTTCCTTTGCTTGTTAAAATTTAATCCAAGCCTCATTGAGCTTGGATCTTGTTTAAGTTGAGTTTAGATACACTCAATAAGAGTGTGTAGTGCAGGGTTGTCCCTTAAGGACACCTACATTTGTGTTTTGCCCACTTTGGTCAATTGCATCAGCAGTAGTAACTGCTGTTACTACTGCTGTCCCTTTTCATTTGCTTTTAAGCTAGTTTAATTAGATTTTAGGTTTTAAAATTGAATAAGCTTTTTGTTTAGATAGAGGATAAGATAGTTTAAAACTTGTTTTCAATTTCTAGCTTATTACTTAGGATTAATTTAGCCTTAAAAGTTCATCAAAAATCTCAAAAAGCAAAAAACAGTATTAACTAGAACACTAGCTTTTAAATTTTGATTTCTAGCTTTTATAATTTGTTTTTATGATTTGGATTAATAGTTTATAAGTAGATAGATAAGTCTTCAAAAGCTTAGAATCCGAAATAGCTTATTGAGGTTTATAGGCTTATGTTAAGGTTTTTTAAGCATTAAGATTTCCTTGCTGAGTTTGCCTCATAGATCATTAGAAATTTTAGATAGTTAAATGGTTATTGTGATTATTAGCTTATCAAAAGTAGATCCCCCCCCCCCCCTTCCACATCATAACTTTCTTAACTGCTTTTGTTTTTTAAATTTGAGCTTAATAATGAGATTGTGTGCAAGCTATTAAGTGGAAGTTATATCTTTTCTTAGACTCTAAAAAAGCTAAGTTCCTAAAACAACTTTTTCATAAGCTCTTTAAGAGCTTATTTTTGAGTTTCAGCTTATAGTGCTTTAATTAAAGTAGCTTAAAAAGTTGTCCTCTACAACTTTTCTTCTTTAAGTTTTTTATAAAAAAAAGGGAAAAAAGTTGGAAGTCGGGGGTGAGCATGGCTTGAGACCCCCGTCCACAACAGACCTCTACCTTTTATAACACACACACTCCCACTCCTTACCGCTGTGCCCTTGGGTCTTTTTCATAAGACCATGGCACAATCAATTCTTTATACTCATTTTGGCCAATAAGCCTTATAAGCTGTCAAAGCTTATTTAACAGCTTTTAATAAGCTGTGAGCTCGGGCTTATTTTTCCTAGGATTTAATTAGTCTTAACTAATTTCTATAATTTTTCTAGAATTTTTATATTTCGTTTAGTATTTTTTATCATTTATTTTCATTAAAAACTTTTATAAAATCCATAAAAATAGAAAAGAATCAAAAATAAAATATAAATCTTTTTTAGAATTTTTTTATCATTAAGTTCGTAGGAAAATTAGTTTGACTCTCATAGGGTTATTTTTGAGCATTTTAGTTTTTAGGGCTCGATTTTCGTTTCCCGTTATTCGTTTTTGTGATTTCTTTCAAATTTTATTATTAAGTTTTCAAATTTTGTAAATCCCTTTATTTTTACTCATAGAATTATATTGTTAAGATCAGAATTCTGTAGTTAACAGTGCTAATTATAGGGTTTAATTTGTCATACGTTTTTCGTCCGCTAAGTGTTGAGTTATTTTATTTGCATTTATTGTTTTAATTGTTTTTAATTGTTTTTAGTCCCATAGAAAACCATTAGAAAAGTTGAAAATCATTCAAACATTGTCCAAACTATATCGAGGGTATCAATTCACTTTCTTTGGGGAATACGACCCAGGTAATCACTTCCCGCGGGTTTTATTTTTTGTAAATTTATACGTATGAATTATATATATATTGAAGAATTTGCCTTTTTACCTTCGCCTAAAAAGGAAATTGGTATTTTCCATATTATTATATATGATATTTGTTACGTGTTTAGTTTTGACCTCAATCAAGTAGACATGTGGACTCCCAGCAAAAATACAAGCGGGTAAAGAAATTAAGACCCCTACGACGCCTTCTGAGATTCGATCATTTTTGGGATTAGCCGGTTATTACAGACGGTTTATTGCAAACTTTTCCAAAATTGCTAAACCTCTTACATCGTTAACTCAGAAGAATCAGAAGTATGTGTGAGGTGTGAAGTAAGAAGAGGCTTTTCAAACTTTAAAGAATAACTTATGTGATGCACCAATATTGACGCTACCTGATGGAGTGGAAGATTTCGTGGTTTATTGTAATGCATCAAACCAAGGATTAGGTTGTGTACTCATGCAAAGGGGCAAAGTGATTGCTTATGCATCGAGGCAGCTGAAAACCTATGAGAAGAACTATACGACGCATGATTTGGAATTGGGAGCTGTTGTGTTTGCTCTTAAGACTTGGAGGCATTATCTGTATGGTACTAAGAGTGTTATCTATATGGATCACAAAAGTCTTCAACACATTTTCGATCAGAAAGAGCTGAATATGCGTCAGAGGAGATGGATTGAGTTGTTTAGTGATTATGAGTGCGAGATTCGTTACCATCCTGGTAAGGCGAACGTTTTGGCTGATGCATTAAGTAGGAAGGAGCGGTTAAAACCTAGACGTGTAAGGGCCATGACAATGACTATCCAGGCTGGAATGAGAGAAACGATACAAGCAGCCCAGAGTGAGGCGCTTAAGCAAAAGAATGTACTTATGGAAAACCTGCATGGCCTAGACCAGCAATGAACAGAAAAAGGGCGAGAGTGTTGGTATTTTAATAGACATTTTTGCAAAAATATTTTTTTATTTTAAAAAATTTGTTTGTAAAAATTTTACTATATATAAAAAAAAAAAGTATTTATTATTTTTTGAATAAAAGACCGTATATGGGTCCCATGTAGTAGTAATGTGAGAACCTGAACCATAGGATGGAACTCACAGGTCAAAGTACTAAATGTGCACCTGGACGTTCTATAAGATTTACCTATGATTCTTCGTAATATTACTGTTGGCACGGGAATGAAGAGAGATATTGCTACTTATGTTAGTAAAGTGTTTGAACATGTGTGAAAGGTACAGGCTAGCTCAAAGGCCCTTGTGGGATTTACTGCAACAACCTCGATACCTGAATGGATGTGGGATAATATCTACTATGGATTTTACACTAAGTTCCTAGGTCAATAAAGTGGCATGACCAGTATAGATCATAGTCGATAACTGACTAAGTCGGCTCATTTCACTGGGCTGGATACGAGAAACTATAGTACTGAGAAATTGGCAAAGATCTACATTGATGAACATGGAGTTGCGTTATTTCATTTTTATTATTAGGAGTAGTTCTATGAATGAGCATCAACAGTGTCGATTAATTTCAGATAAGTGACGATTTTCATATCGCGTCGTTCTGGCAGACTGTCAGAAAAGCTTTAGGGACTAGATGGAATATTAGTAACGACTTAATCATCCCCAAACGGATGGACAAAGTAGCGTTTTAGACTATTCAACAGACCTAAAGGAATGTTAAGGCATGTTATTGATTTTGGTGGTAGGCTAGGGATGTTCCTCTACCATTGGCTGGAGTTTACTACAAAATTAGCTATCATTCGAGTATAAGATGTGCTCCGATTGAAGCCTTGTAACGGAAGAATGAGGTCGCCCTGTTTTATAAATGGGTGGAGATTAGGAAAAAGTAGTTGATTGGACCTGAATTGGTTTAAGAAACGACTGATAAAGTTTTGTGTATGATAAAGGAGAACTAAAAAGCAGCGGAGATGTCAAAAAAGCTATGCTGATAATAGACGCAAACCATTGGAATTTGAAGTAGGAATCGATAAATTGTTGAAAGTATCACCTTGGAAAGGTGTAATTCATTTTGGGAAAAAGGGAAAGTTAACACCGAGATATGTAGGACCATTTGAGATTCTTAAAAGGATCAGTCCTGTAGCTTATCGATTAAGGTTGCCCGAGGAATTGATTGAGTACCTGATCACATTCCATGGGTGTCAAACTTGAAGAAATGTTTTGGCGATGCTAGTTTGCAATGTGTCCCCCATTTAGATGAATAAATGTTGACAAAACTCTCGTTTTGTTGAGGAACGCTGTAGAGATTATGACCTGATGATAAGAGTTAAAACGAGTAAGTATCGCTTGTGAAAGTTTCGTTGGAATTCTAACGTGGTCCTGAGTTTACGTGGGAACGCAAGATTAGTAATGAAGTCGTAATATCACCGTTGTTTCGTCCGAAGCAACTGGTAGGAATCGGCTAGTTATATCTTGGGACGAGATTTCCTAAAGGAGGGATACTGTGACAACCATGATTTGGAGCAGGTTAGACAAACTTGAAAAGTATTGACTGCAATGTGCCATGTTTGCAATAATATGGTGTAATGTTATATTAGTGTGTGTAAATGAGTTTTATATGGCTGTTTATGTGATGTGACCACCGTGATGCGCAGGTTAGTTTATACGATAGAAATGGCTAAGGAGTTCAATTTTTAATGGTTTAAGTGTTGTGCTATTGAAATTAAGTGTCTAAGGTGTTAAGTATGTGCAGGATTCATTTGAGTGTTTGGGCATCTCAATTAGAGTATGTTGTGGTGGATATGAGTATTCCATTTGTTCACGTTTAAGTGAAAAAAGGAGATGGGAATGACGTATTGCATTAATGCTACGTCAATAGTTGATGATTTAGTTTAACGTTTGATAATCGTGGCATTTTAGAAATGAAATAAGTGAGTGAAATATGAAAGTATGTGGCAAACTTTCTAAAAATGGAAAGTGGTTTGGTGAAACGAAAGTTATTTTTAGAAATGTTAGTAAGTGGAGTTTAAGTAAAAAGGTTTGATCAAATTAGCTTAGGTTTTTATAAAAATTTAAGGTAATGATTAAAATTAAGTATCTAATGAAAAAAAAATAAAAAAAATAAAAAAAATACAGGGAAGAGGGGCCGATCGGTTTTAATAAAAAAGAAGGGTTTTGGGTTTTAATTTTTATATGAGCCTAATTAGAATTGGACTAGGATAGTTAGGGTCTTTAAATAAAAGGCCTAGCCCATAATTCCTTTTCCCCTAATCCCCTAAATCGTCCCATAATCCCTGGAGAACAAAAAAAAGTCGACTGCCATAAGTGAACCAAGAAAGATTCAAGAATTTTGTTAGGGTTTTTGCTCATAAAGGTAAATATAGTGATCCTCTTTAAATCTTTTAATTCTTATAGCTTAATTATGATAGATTAGGGTTTTAATAAAATACACAATCTTAAGGAGGTATATAACGTTAAGAGTATTGAATTAGAATTGAAATTAGAGGCATACACCCTGCAATGTACATGTTAGGTTTGCAACGAAAATCTTAATGTAGTTGTTGAGCAGAATTAGGGCTGTGTTCACGAGCGATTTTCATCAATGATGAAGAATGATATTAAGAGTTTTCTTTTTTACAGTAGCCCTCTGATTCTTCTTTCCAAAGAATCCAGCCCCAAGAGTTTTCGTGGTCGGGAAGGTTGTCAAATAATTTTTATAAGATAAGTGTGCAAAACAGTGAATTTTCTGACGGGTTTCAGTTAGAGTTTTGATATTTCTAAAAATACTTAGACACTATCTCAAGGGCTAATAGTACACGGTGAAGTCATTTCATAATGTTGTGTTTGACCCAATGATTTTTTGATAAGATGGGGAGGTGTTTAAAATGGTCATCTTACAACAAACTTTTAGGGTGTCTTGTTACTGTAACCGCCCCGAATTTTGGAACCACTTGGTGGTTTATGATATTTTCAAAAAGGGTATTTATAAAAGAGTATGAGCTGTTGGGGGAGTAAATTGGGGGTTCACTAAAGTCGATATTTAATAACGCGAGGTGGAATTTTTCCAAGAACTTTAACGATTGTATTAGTGGTGCGTTTAGTGCGTGCAAGTGAGTTCCTAAATTCTGCTCAAATTCCAGAAATGTGAAGGTAAAGAAAAATAGTGTAAGCAGTTATGTAGAATATTAAAAAGGTACAAAATGAGTTTAGAACATTGATAGATCGCTTAGAATCCATCATAGTTGAGGTTACACCTTATTGGAGTGATGACCAAAGTGATGTTAATACCGTGAACGTTTTGTTGTTTAATCTTTTGTGAAGCTTCAGGAACCGTTTTTGGATTAAGCTAAAGCTAAGGTGAGTTTCATAGTCCCACTTTTACTTCGTTTTAAACTTGGGATGGAAATGATGCTAGTATGGAAATGTTTTGATTACTGTGATAATGTGTTTAAAGTGATGCATGGACTTTATGATGGCTATATATTTATGTGCAGACATGAATTGTGTGTGTGATAACGCTCCATGGCTTAGTGATCAATTGGAGTGGGTTTTGTGGTATGCTCCATGGCTTAATGATCAATTGGAGTGGATTTATGGTATGCTCAATGGCTTAGTGATCAATTAGAGTGGATTTGTAATATGCTTCATGGCTTAGTGATCAATTGGAGTAGTTTTGCGATAGAGACGTCTCGTAATCGTGTGAATGGTATTGGTTTGGATTGGATTAAGAATTGGTTTCATGACAGCTTGATATGGTTGTTCATTATTGATCATGTAGTATTTTCATTTATCACAGTAATGAGTTAATTTGATTATTATCGGTCTAAACCTATACTCTCACCAGACTTTAATGTATGACGTTTTTAAGCATCATTTTCAGGTGAGTATTGTGATGATAAGAAGGATGTTAGGAAGAGTGGCTAGAGAGACCCTAGGCATTGCTTTGTGTGGGAGTTGTCTTATCTGTGCGTTTTCGATTGTTTTGCTTGATACTTGTTTCGTTGGGATGATGTTAGTATCTAGGATTATTTTGTTTCGTGTATGACATACTTTGGTAATGCCAAGACTCCTCTATCGGGTGTTGGGGTATTGTCATGACACATTAGTGTCCCTATTGATTATTTTTCTTTATTTAGATTTCTCTATATGTTGTACACCTTGTGTTGTGCTATATCCATGCGAATGTTCGCCTCGAGTTTTCCGATCTAGGGGGCGGGGGTGTGACAGTGTGAGGTGTTGGTAAATCAAGTCTATTGAGTGTGGATCATCTCAATGATATTAGAATGATGGTGAGATTGTTGAGTTTATTTTGTTTCACTTTTTTGTAGTGACAAGGAAATGATTTTAATTGAGGGTTTGAGCGTTTCTCTTTCTACTGTTTAAGATTTACGTATTATTACGTAGTGACGTAATTTTTGTGTTACTAAACTAAGATAGGTTTAGATATTACAGTGGTAGAGTTAAGAAAACTATAAAAAATTCTATTTTAGAAAGGTTAGTTGAAAATGAAAAGTATAAAAAATTTTTATTTTTAAAAAGTCAAGTAATTTCGTTTAATCAAAAAGGTATAGTCAAATTTATTAAGGTTTTTATAAAAATTTAAGAAAATACAAGTAATTATATAAATAATAATTAGAAAAAAAATATATATATATGAAAAGGCCTAGTCGGCCGAACAAAAGAAAAAAAAAGAAAAGAAAAAGCAAAAAAAAAATGTATAGGAAGCAAAGTTCTATTATGAGGCTGTTATCCTCGATGTACTGTTCTGAGCCTATAAATACAAAAAATAAAAATCCCTAAACCCCCTCTATTGATCGGCCGCGGGATTTTCCAAGGGAAACAGGAAGAGAAAAAATTTAGGGTTTCTTGGTTAGAGGTATTTTTCTAATTCTTGTTTCAATTCAAGTTAATTTTTTAACAAATGAATTCTAGCATGATGGATTAGGGTTTTAAACAAGTAATTTTCGGCTAGGTTTGATTATGGTTATTATGTTTCTGAAATTATGAATAAGTAGATCTGGTTTGATCATTCGTTTGATTGTTTTCATGATTGGGTTAGTCGGTTAGGGCTTGATCTTTAGATATAGTCGTTTTAATTTACTGCAAAATTTTGGTCAGTCTTGTAGAGGTCATAACTCATTCATAAGAATTCAAATAAACAATTTACAACATACTGAAGATAACCTCAAAGAGTTTAATTTCCAGCAAAGTTGGTCTCGTGAGTTTTTATGGCCGGGAAGTGGGTCAAAAGGTCGTTACAAAATCAGTGTGTAAAACTGTGACGAATTTCAGTTTTGGTTTTGATTTTTCTAAAAATACTTAGACATCTAGTTAGAGGCTCCAAATCACGTGGAAGTTAGTTTATATATTGTGTGTGACCCCTGAATTTTTTCTAAGCCTATAATGAGGTTTAAATTAGTTATCTAACATCATACTTTTAGGGGGTCAGATTCTAGACGAATTCTGGACACTTTGGATTAATGAATTTCTAAAGTGTATTTGTAAAAGGGTAATGACTTTGGGAGAGCTATGAGAGGTTCATAGGACATATATGTAGCATGGTGAATTTTGGTTTGAAATGTGGAAGTGTTTAAGTGGTACGTTTAGGACGTGTAAGTGAGTATAAAATTCTGCTCAAAACCAGAAAATTTAAAGTGTAGCATTGAAGTGTAAATGGCATATGTAGGAGTTAGAAAAAGGTTAAATCAAGTATAGAACTTTTGGTAGGTATACTTAGAATATCCATCTTAGTTATGAGGTTATATCATAGTTGGGTTAATGCCTAATAGATGGTAGCTTAATTGTGTGCTTAAATTTGTTAGATTCATCCGTGAAGTGTTTTGATGAAGCTTTGTTGGATTCTTGTTGGGAAGCTAAGCATCAGGAGTTTCCATGAGCCCCTTTGTTCTTATTTTTCTTGGGGTGATAATGATGCAAGAGAGGTTTTGAAATGTTTTAAGTTATTGAGATATATGTGATTTAAATGATGCATTGCCCTAAACGGCGACTACTGTATGTGTAGGTGCTACTGTGCTTTTATGTATATGAATTGTTATGCTTAAGCATGATCGTCTCATGGCATGTATGAGATGTGATTGGTGAGTAAAAGCGTGATCGTCCATAATACAGTGAGTTGTATCTGATGTGAGCGTGATCGCTCAATTGTTGTTATGTTTTGTGTGAGGATTGAGCGTGAACGTCTCAATGTAGATTGATGTGATTGCATGTTAGCTTGTATGATAGTACGCTGTATGTCCTGCTATGTTATGTTTTATTTATCACAATAATTGGATTTAAAGGTTTGTTTTGCGTGTCTTAAACCTATGACTCTCACCAACCGTTGTGTTGACGTTTTTAAGCATCATTTTCCAGGCGAGCTTCATGAGAATACTGAGGTTAAGAGAGGTGGCTAGAATGACCGCTAGGATTGCATTGGAGTTCGCTCCTGAGTTTGTTTATGTTTGTTGCATGGATTTGGTTGAATGTTATTTGATTTTATTAGGTTCGTAAGATATTGTTCTTGTATTGGTGAGACCCTTTTTCATTAATACAAGATGTCGTTCTTTTGGTTTTCAGTATTGTCATGACACATTGTGTCTTTATTACTTAGTTATGCATTTAGTGTTTCTCTATTGTTGACACCATTGTGTTGTGATGATATCCATGATGTTACGCCTCGTGTTTCCGCCTTGGCGGGGTATGACACAATTTCTAGGTAACCCTTACAGAACTCACGAAATTATTTACGTGATTGGAATTCCTGAGGAAATTCATGAGGATAAAGGGGACATGAATGACGGCTGTAATATTACGATCGATGATGTAGAAAGGTTTAGGAAAGTACTCACACCTTCCATACACACTTTACCAAACCTTGAACCAATAGTGCAACCATATATTCCACTAGGACTAGTCTGTAATAAGGCAAAAGTTGTAAGGGAAGAGGAATAGGATTATGATATTCCTTTACAAGATCACGTAAGGTACGAACCGTGACCCGCCTCAAAACAGTTTGCACATGCTGCACCACCGCGGATGACATTATGTAGCACACTCAGCTACTAATCCTATGTGTGACAAGCTTTTGAGATAAGTGTTGGAGAGTTTGCAGTTAACACCAGGGTTTTGCGGAAAAGATTAGATAGTAACCAACCCTGGTGTAACGATTTAAGGAGCTCTGTAAAGAAATATGGATTTTTGAGACCTTCATGTCGAAAAGCTACATGTCACCAGATTAAGCCAATCATTCACACAAAATTCGGTAGGCAAAAGGGAAATGAAATATCATCACAGTATGACTTTATTTATCGATTTCCCTACCCAATAGCAGATTCCTACCCTCAGGGTTATTCACGGTGGGTACTCTCACTCGCACTTGATTTTCAGTGAGGGGAGGAACACGCTCTATACTTAAGCAAATAAAGTAGAGTCAAGCTAGAGTCTCGAGAAGAGATGGTTGGGGAGGGAGGGGTCTAAAACAACGCTTCCGTGGGAGGGCACCCCATTTCTATCTTTTATTTCTCATATTAGTTGTTTTTTGCTGGTTTCTTTCTCACCTTATTTTGCGCGGTTCTTCTCTATAAAAAAATGGAATACGAGTCTCCTTTACGCGTGTTCGTATGGTAGGGAGGTGCGTGGTATAGGCGTAACCACAAAGGTTACGCCGTAACAGATGTCATTACGGCGTAAAATCCTAACCTTTTTGTTCAAAATTTCAAAATTTTAAAACCACATGTTTACGCTGTAACCAAACCCATGGTTACGTCGTAAAACCCTTTCTGAAAAACTAAAATAAGTTTGAAACCTTTTCAAAAACCATGTACAAGTAAATGAACTTTGTGGGTGTGTTCCCTGGAAACCCTCACGAGACTTCACTCGTCCACTTGGGGGCACCAAGTGGTTTAAAAGGCTTGTTGCATATGCTAAATGCAACCGTGATTCCTACGAAAGTGAGTTAGATTGTAGTGTATATTTATCCATGAATGTTTAATGCTCTTTGTTGTCTAGTGATTTCAGGGGAAACAAGGTTGTTCAATAGACACATTGCAAGAAGTCAACTTTTGCAATTATCACTCGGAGAAGAGAGCAACACTCAGGGGAGTCTTTTGCTATAATTATACTCTTATTTCATTATTTCATTTCCTTAATTCTACAATAGGGACATTGTACAAACCAAGTGGGGGGGGGGGATGGGAGTAGAATTACCACTTGACCTATATTTGCCTTCGTTTTTCTAGTTTTTTTTTTGAAAAATGGTGTCAATTTTCAAAAATTTTGACATGTTTTTCTTACTAAACTAGAATAAATTTTTGCCGAGCATATTATTATCCTGTAATTAATTTGGCGAGATTAAGCCTAATATTCCGTTTTCATCTATTATACATAAAATCTACCAAATACATAAGAGTGCCGGTAGTATTGTAGACTTTAGAACTTGGCCTGTACATCTTGTTAAGACCTAATTGGTTAGTTGGAATAGATTGTTAAAAATGCAACATCCTAGGAAATCAACCAAAAAGCCTATATGTGTGTGTTTATCGACTTGTCACACTGACTTGTCGACCTCTCTGTGTAAAACCCTTGTTGTACTAAATAGTGCAAGATACCCCTAGATCACCTTGTCAAACCAATCATGTTTAAACAATATATGTTTCGTTACACCATTTCGCCTTAGCCTACCCTGTAGTCATTATTTTCTTTGTGTTGAAATCTCTGGCTATTTAAGTCTATGGTTCGGGAGAATAGGAATGAAAAATTTATGCATTCGTGGAAGACCAATCAGTTATGATATATAAAGACACCCCTGTATCACCACTTTCGACGTTGTTCATCTCAAGTGGGGGGATACGCGTATAATATCAGATGTTGCAGGGGCAATAATTAAAGATATAAACTCATGTAGCATTTACATATATATTATGAAGAAAATGAAGAAAAGAGGGTGCAAACTAAAAAGTCATCCATGTGCTAAAAAATGTAAAGATGGTGCAAAAAAAATAAAAAATATATGAAGCTAGTAGCCCATTATTGCACCAAGCCATCTCAACAAGTATAAAGAATAGAGCTAGTAGCCCATTATTGAAGATCAGGTTTTCGAACTCAGACTTTTGTACCTTGGATGCACAATAGCTAGTTATGACAACCTTAGTTTACTTTAGACTATTTGTTTCGTGTTTTTATCTTAACAACCATTTTAAGTGTATCCCATGTCTATCCTTACCCTTTATATAACCCAATAAACCAAATATCACCCATGTTGCCTTGGAGACTGTTTAGACCCTAATTCTAGTTGGTGGAGACTTGTGTACTTTCTAAGCTTATGATAGAATACATACTATGACTGTGCAATTGAGTGATCACCTCGAAATTGAACACTTAGTTTGGTAATGAGAGTTGAGTGTTTTTGATCCTCTTTTCGTGAGGTGTTCGGCTATGATGTTTTCTAGCTTAAGTAACTTATAAATTCATTTCTTCAAGTCAAATTGGGGAAATCTTTTTATGAATTATTCTAAACGGTTCTACTTGAGGGCAAGTAGAAGTCAAGTGGGGGGATATTTGATAACATCAAATAGTTAATACATTTTAATATCAAATTCCCTATAAAAATGCTTACAAATATGTTATTAATGTATGAAAACGTTACTTAATTGTTTATTATTAGTTTTCAGGGACCAAGTGAGCATTTTAGCAAAAGACAAGGGATTTGGACAAGAAATGCACTAAAGTGAAGAGTCCAAGGCACTTTACGGCGTAACACCCCTAAGAGATTACGCCGTAACATTTTATAACGAAGAAATGAGACATCACACCCTTTACGGCGTAAAGTGTCTCCAAGATTACGCCGCAACATTCAAATATACAAGAGATGATGTATCCGTCTCAGCATTACGGCGTAACATAAGTGTAGGAACCCATTTAACACTTCCACTTCATAACCCGAACCACGAAACAAGAAAAGAGAAGAGAGAGAGAGACGAAATAGAGAGAGAGTAG